>JAPMLY010001602.1:0-44081 GCA_026401115.1 Tetraselmis chui
ACCGAAATTTTTCCGGCTGACACAGTGTAGCCCAGATACTCCATTTCTTGCAATCCGAAGAAGCATTTCTTAAGGCGTAATTTCAGCCCTTCCTCCTTGAATCGCTGTAGCACTAGACGCAGGTGCTCCAGGTGCTCTTCCAGAGTTCGACTGTAGATACAGACGTCATCCAGGTAGACTGTCACGAACTTATGTAAAAAGTCGCGAAGTATGTCGTTCATCATCCTCTGAAATGTAGCTGGTGCGTTACACAGCCCAAACGGCATGGCGACCCATTCCATTAAGCCATCAGGGGTCTGAAAAGCCGTCTTGTGAACGTCCTGATCACGCACTCGAACTTGCCAGAATCCAGAAGCGAGGTCGAGGTGTGTGTAAAAGTTCGCGTCCTTAAGTTCGTCCAGAGTGTCGTCCACACGCGGTAGCGGGTAAGCATCTTTACGCGTAACCTCGTTAAGACCACGGTAGTCAATGCACAGACGTAGCGAGCCATCAGCTTTCCGCACAAAAAGAATTGGCGAGCCGAACTCACTGTAGCTGGGACGGACCAGACCAGCGTCCACTGCGTCTTTGAGCTGTCGATTAAGCTCAGCGCGCTCTGCGGGTGACAATCTGTTCAGACGTTGACGTCGCATCGGGCCAATTGTTTCAATGGGATGATCCCACTGTCGGCTTACAGGTGGAGAGTCGACAGGTTGCAGTAACTCCGGGAAGTCATCAAAGAGTAAAGACCGGAAGTTATCATGTTGTTCTGCTGTTAGTTCCTCTCCAGTGTGAAAGTCTGTCGTTTGTTCAGCGACTGACGTAAGTTCAATGACGTAAAAATCAGCATGACGTCCTCTGCTGCGGCGCGTCTTGCGCATAAGCTTCTGAACTTTCGTAGACGACAGGAGTAGACACTCAGGGCGTCGTTCCTCGAGTGTAGTCTCCACAGCTGTGCCGTCCATTAGTGTAAAAATTCTGGTTGTACCAAATTGTAAAGAGGCCTGTTCGTCATCAAGCCATGGTAAACCCAGGATTAAATCAGCTGTGCGTAAATCACGTAAGACATAAAAAGTCCGGTGAAACTCGTGTCGAGCCAGCTCAAAAGTGACGTCGCAGACTGTCGTAGAAGTCACTCGTTGTCCATTAGCGAGTCGAACTGGGGTTTTACTGGCAGACTTCCGAGTCTGTAAAGCAAAGCGTCGTACAAAGTCCTCTGACACAAAATCAAGTGTCGCAGCACAGTCCACTAATCCAGAAATTTGGTGTCCGCCATCAGGAGTTTTCACAGTCAGCTCAGTCCGAATTAACGGGCGAGCTTCCGTGAGGTCAGTCAGTAGGGCTGTAGCTGTCGAAGAAAATTGTCGCAGCGTAGCGATGGACTGTTCCGAGTCGTCTGTTGGTACAGGTACCGAGTCGGGTTGATCAGGTGCTGTAGGTTCTGGTGAGTCGTTAAACGCACAATCTGCGTCGACTAACCACAGCTGTACAGGCCAAGGGGCTGGAGCAACCACCTCCTGTTGCGCTGGGTTCTCCAGTGACTGACGTGTAAAAAGCTGTGTCCTTGCTGGGAATTCTTGATAGAGTTTCCAGTGCTTAGTCACCTGAGTAAATTTCGCCCACTTCGGTAGTACAAATACAGCCATCGTAGATGTCGGAGATGTTCGACGACAATCCTCAAAATGCTGCGCAATCTGCTCAGCTAACTCCCAGGGTGGGTTGATGAACACCCTCTCTCCTGTTAAGTCTCTGTCTAGAATCGAGTCACTCGGCGAACAGTGAGGTAAGTCACCGTGCGAGTTAAGACCTTCATCATCAGCACATCCCTCCAACGTGAAGTTGAATCGTGCATGCAGAGGGTCAAAGACTGAGTCAACCAGTTTCCAATCAACTGAACGTCTGGTTACAGGTTTACGACTCTGTCTCTGCTTAGTCTGACGACGACGACCTGCTACTTGCGTTACAGGTGTCGCAACTGTAGTCGATGGAGATGTCGAAGGTGTTTCGACGACCTCTGTCGCTAACAGTGTCTCAGAATGAACAGTAGATGTAGCCGGCTGCTCCAGTTCATTTGTAGAACAGCCTTGCCACCATCATTGCTTCTTAGGTTGCATTGGTGCCTTGCCTTTGAACTCCGGGCATTGGAACAAACGGTGTCCCTTCTTGTGGCACTTGAAGCAGAGTCCCTCGTCCATGTGTCGCTTACGCTCCTCAGCTGTCATTGCATTTGCGATTGAATTAAAATCTTCGCGGCCGGATGTTTGACCACGTCCACCATTGTTGCCACCACGACCACCATTGTTACCACCTCCACGTCCACGTCCGCGGCCTCGTCCACGGCCACCTTTGTTACGTTTCCAGACGTTAGAGGCTTCCTCAAAAGGGTCTTCAAGGTTGCGCTTGCGAGAGGGCTGGGCAGATGGTCCAGCAGCAGACCTTGCATTGCCTAGTTCCGGCGAGTCTGTCACGACGTCATTCAGAAAGTTTTGTAGCTCCACGAGCGTAATCTGGTAACCTTGTTGAGCTCGGTGTGATCTAGCCAGTCTCTGGAGGTCCACGTTTGCAAGGCCAGTAATGAAGCGTACACACTGTACCTCAGCTGTCAGGTCTTGACGAGAACGACGTAAGTAGTCGTTGTACTTCTTAGTAAAAAGCGCGTAACTCATCGTGTTGCTCTGCGTAAAGCTTAGCAAAGCGTTAATTGCGTCGTCCTGAATGTTCGGAAGAAACGTCGACTTGCGTATCTCCGCAACAAGCTCGTTGTACGTAGATGGAATTGGAGGCCGATTTTTCCGGTTCAACCACCACCCACCTAGGTGTCCAGAAAACTGTGAAGTAACCCAGAACACTGCATCGTACGAGTCAGCGTGGGCAATCCCTAGCATTGTAATGGTGCTGATGCTACAGTACGACCAGTACCTCCCGGTACGTACAGATATGCATAATTAATCTAACTAGCCAGATGACGCGCCAGAACGAGCTCTTCAATGCAGAAGGAGCCGCGTCGTGAAACCCAATGCTAGGCAGGCCGCGTCTCGAGGACAGATGACGACGGTTGAGCAGCACTAGCGCCTGACACGTAAGCGAAGCTTGCAGGCGTAACTAGTCTGGGCTGAAACCTATTTAAGCCCAGTGCAGTAGAGGGAGGTGACAGAACCTTTTAACAATTCCTTTGTTCATTTACAACATCTACTGCCCAAGTACAGCAGTGAAACATCTTTCATCAATTGCCTCTCGACAACATCATTTGCAATCTTACGACACAGAGCTAGACAGACTAGAACAGATTTGTGCTAGCGTTTAGCTTTCAGAGGCTAACCGCCACACTGGTTTCGGAGCTCTTTGGTCGACGCACGCTTTCGTTCGCTCGTTGATCTGCTCGACGTTGTTTGATTGAGTTGAGATGGCTTCTCTTGGAGCTGGTCATTACGTGGTGTTGGTAATTCACGTTGGAGGAACTAAACGGTCGGACTTGAAGTTGGTGTTTCAGCGTGAGCCTCGTACTGGTAAAACTTGGTTCCCTGCTGGCTCTGTCTTACCCAACGAAGAGCCTGTCGACGCTGCTATTCGCGAGTTACACGAGGAGACCGGTCTTGTTTTGACACCGGATGATTTGACGCTGTTGAGTGGTGAACCTGTTAACGTTACGCTACCTCAAGGACGACAGCTTGTCTACGTGTACTCTGCGTCTATTCCTGTCCTGTTTGCTACGAACAACTTACGTACACCTGCTCAGGTCGAGCAGGTTGTTTTGGCACAGTCGACAGTTAATCCGGATGGCACTTACGTCGTCCCGGAAACCATCAACATTGACGGTCTGACACTTACGCCCTCACAGAAGGGGTTACTTCGTGCTGAGAAGCACAAGAGTGAATTACTTCACTTTGGTTACGTGACTCAGTGGGAATCTTTTTATCGAGCAATGACACAACATGTTCCAGTCATGCAAGACGACACGTCTATCCCGAGACAGTTCCACATGTACCCCCGGTTTACGACGGTCGACTCTGGTTCTGTATGGCTACTGATTCTCGGACACATCAACCGACTGACTGGAGTAGGGCCTACAGATTTACGAGTGGGAATGCCGATGCCTACCCACAACTTGGCAGGACTATCTGTGACTCTTACGGAGACTCAGCGTAAGGCTGCTATTACTTCACCGTACCAGAATGGTCAAGACCCACCTGTACTAGAGGATTGGCTCGAAGCTCAGCCTCAGCGTTTTATAATGCTTGGGATTGCAGCTGACTCGTACGATGCAGTGTTCTGGGTTACTTCACAGTTTTCTGGACACCTTGGTGGATGGTGGTTGAACCGGAAAAATCAGCCTCCAATTCCATCTACGTACAACGAGCTTGTTGCGGAGATACGCAAGTCGACGTTTCTTCCGAACATTCAGGACGACGCAATTAACGCTTTGCTAAGTTTTACGCAGAGCAACACGATGAGTTACGCGCTTTTCACTAAGAAGTACAACGACTACTTACGTCGTTCTCGTCAAGACCTGACAGCTGAGGTACAGTGTGTACGCTTCATTACTGGCCTTGCAAACGTGGACCTCCAGAGACTGGCTAGATCACACCGAGCTCAACAAGGTTACCAGATTACGCTCGTGGAGCTACAAAACTTTCTGAATGACGTCGTGACAGACTCGCCGGAACTAGGCAATGCAAGGTCTGCTGCTGGACCATCTGCCCAGCCCTCTCGCAAGCGCAACCTTGAAGACCCTTTTGAGGAAGCCTCTAACGTCTGGAAACGTAACAAGGGTGGCCGTGGACGAGGCCGCGGACGTGGACGTGGAGGTGGTAACAATGGTGGTCGTGGTGGCAACAATGGTGGACGTGGTCAAACATCCGGCCGCGAAGATTTTAATTCAATCGCAAATGCAATGACAGCTGAGGAGCGTAAGCGACACATGGACGAGGGACTCTGCTTCAAGTGCCACAAGAAGGGACACCGTTTGTTCCAATGCCCGGAGTTCAAAGGCAAGGCACCAATGCAACCTAAGAAGCAATGATGGTGGCAAGGCTGTTCTACAAATGAACTGGAGCAGCCGGCTACATCTACTGTTCATTCTGAGACACTGTTAGCGACAGAGGTCGTCGAAACTCCTTCGACATCTCCATCGACTACAGTTGCGACACCTGTAACGCAAGTAGCAGGTCGTCGTCGTCAGACTAAGCAGAGACAGAGTCGTAAACCTGTAACCAGACGTTCAGTTGATTGGAAACTGGTTGACTCAGTCTTTGACCCTCTGCATGCACGATTCAACTTCACGTTGGAGGGATGTGCTGATGATGAAGGTCTTAACTCGCACGGTGACTTACCTCACTGTTCGCCGAGTGACTCGATTCTAGACAGAGACTTAACAGGAGAGAGGGTGTTCATCAACCCACCCTGGGAGTTAGCTGAGCAGATTGCGCAGCATTTTGAGGATTGTCGTCGAACATCTCCGACATCTACGATGGCTGTATTTGTACTACCGAAGTGGGCGAAATTTACTCAGGTGACTAAGCACTGGAAACTCTATCAAGAATTCCCAGCAAGGACACAGCTTTTTACACGTCAGTCACTGGAGAACCCAGCGCAACAGGAGGTGGTTGCTCCAGCCCCTTGGCCTGTACAGCTGTGGTTAGTCGACGCAGATTGTGCGTTTAACGACTCACCAGAACCTACAGCACCTGATCAACCCGACTCGGTACCTGTACCAACAGACGACTCGGAACAGTCCATCGCTACGCTGCGACAATTTTCTTCGACAGCTACAGCCCTACTGACTGACCTCACGGAAGCTCGCCCGTTAATTCGGACTGAGCTGACTGTGAAAACTCCTGATGGCGGACAACAAATTTCTGGATTAGTGGACTGTGCTGCGACACTTGATTTTGTGTCAGAGGACTTTGTACGACGCTTTGCTTTACAGACTCGGAAGTCTGCAAGTAAAACCCCAGTTCGACTCGCTAATGGACAACGAGTGACTTCTACGACAGTCTGTGACGTCACTTTTGAGCTGGCTCGACACGAGTTTCAACGGACTTTTTATGTCTTACGTGATTTACGCACAGCTGATTTAATCCTGGGTTTACCATGGCTTGATGACGAACAGGCCTCTTTACAATTTGGTACAACCAGAATTTTTACACTAATGGACGGCACAGCTGTGGAGACTACACTCGAGGAACGACGCCCTGAGTGTCTACTCATGTCATCTACGAAAGTTCAGAAGCTTATGCGCAAGACGCGCCGCAGCAGAGGACGTCATGCTGATTTTTACGTCATTGAACTTACGTCAGTCGCTGAACAAACGACAGACTTTCACACTGGAGAGGAACTAACAGCAGAACAACGTGACAACTTCCGGTCTTTACTCTTTGATGACTTCCCGGAGTTACTGCAACCTGTCGACTCTCCACCTGTAAGCCGACAGTGGGATCATCCCATTGAAACAATTGGCCCGATGCGACGTCAACGTCTGAACAGATTGTCACCCGCAGAGCGCGCTGAGCTTAATCGACAGCTCAAAGACGCAGTGAACGCTGGTCTGGTCCGTCCCAGCTACAGTGAGTTCGGCTCGCCAATTCTTTTTGTGCGGAAAGCTGATGGCTCGCTACGTCTGTGCATTGACTACCGTGGTCTTAACGAGGTTACGCGTAAAGATGCTTACCCGCTACCGCGTGTGGACGACACTCTGGACGAACTTAAGGACGCGAACTTTTACACACACCTCGACCTCGCTTCTGGATTCTGGCAAGTTCGAGTGCGTGATCAGGACGTTCACAAGACGGCTTTTCAGACCCCTGATGGCTTAATGGAATGGGTCGCCATGCCGTTTGGGCTGTGTAACGCACCAGCTACATTTCAGAGGATGATGAACGACATACTTCGCGACTTTTTACATAAGTTCGTGACAGTCTACCTGGATGACGTCTGTATCTACAGTCGAACTCTGGAAGAGCACCTGGAGCACCTGCGTCTAGTGCTACAGCGATTCAAGGAGGAAGGGCTGAAATTACGCCTTAAGAAATGCTTCTTCGGATTGCAAGAAATGGAGTATCTGGGCTACACTGTGTCAGCCGGGAAAATTTCGGTTTCCACAAAGAAAGTCGAGGCCGTTGCAGACTGGCCAGTGCCCAAGACGCAGAAGGAGGTTCGCAGTTTCGTACAGTTCTGCAACTTCTATGCGAGATTTATACACCATTTTAGCGACCTTACGGCTCCATTGACGGACTTACTGCGGAAGTCCCAGCCACAGAAGGTTACGCTGACGCCTGCCTGTTTGGAAGCCTTCGAGACTCTCAAGTTACGGCTCATTTCCGCGCCATGCCTGATCCTTCCGGAGGTCGGCTCGGACGCGACGTTCACCGTAGCTACAGATGCTTCAACAGTGGGGATTGCAGCAGTCCTGTTGCAAGACCAAGGAGGCGGTCTTCAACCAGTCTCTTACTGGGCGCGTAAGCTGAATCCAGCTGAGCGTGGTAACACTTACTCTGCGTACGACTTAGAAGCTTTGGCCGTATGCGAAGCTGTCAAGCATTGGAGGTGCTATCTTGAAGGCTGTTCTAAGTTCCTTGTCGTAACAGACCACGACACACTGCGGCACCTGCTCAGGCAACCGAACAACAGGCTGAACAAGCGGCAAGCAAGATACCTGCGGGATTTGCAACCGTTTGTGGGCTCGATGACACTTGCATATCGCAAGGGAGCTCTGAACGAAGCTGACCCGTTAAGCCGGCGTCCAGACTTCGTACCTCAGGCCACAGTACCCTTATTTTGGGATGGCGAGGTTCCGTCAGATCGAGAATTACGACGGAAGTCCCAGCTGCTGTTTGAAGACGCACAGTTAAATTCACTGACTGTTGACGCGTTGCAGCTGAGCCCTGAGTTCGCTGATCTCATTCGCGAGGGGTTCTCACGAGATTCGTTTTATGGGGACGATGGTGAGTGGACAAGAGACAGCCGGATAGAAGCCAGAGACGGGTACTTTTGGCGTCTCAATCGCCTCTGTATTCCACAGAACTCTGAGCTCCGACTGAGATTGATCGCAGAGCTGCACGAAAGTTCGTCAGCCGGTCACAGAGGAGTTGCTAGCACTCTTGCTAAAGCACTCGACAGATTCTGGTGGAAACGAATCCGCCAAGACGTGAAAGATTTTTGTGAACGCTGCGTCGTGTGCCGACGAGCGAAGATTCGACCGCAGATGGCTGCGACTCTTTACCCATTACCTGTTCCACCCAGACCGTGGCACACAGTTGGTCTTGACTACCTGACACACTTGCCTGAGAGCAACGGCTTTAACAGTGTGCTGATTGTAGTAGACCATCTAACTCGAATGGCCCATTTTCTGCCATGCACAGAGTCGATTACTGCCGAAGAAACTGCCAATTTGTTTTTACAGGGAGTCTACCGCTTACATGGACTTCCCCGTGTGCTAATCAGCGATCGCGACCCGAAATTTGTCAGCGCTTTCTGGCAGACACTCTGGAGACGCCTCGGAACTCGTCTGAACATGTCTACCAGCCGACACCCAGAAACAGATGGCTTGACAGAGCGCGTAAACAGCACGTTTCAGCAGCTTCTTCGTTGCTTCTGTTGCTATGATGGCTCTAACTGGTCGACACTTCTACCGCAAGTGGAGTTTGCGTACAACGCTTCGCGTGCACTCGGAATTGAGCACACGCCGTTCGAGGCTAACTTTGGTTTTTCTCCTGAGGAGCCTCCTGACCTGCTCTTCAGCATGCGACCATCGATTCCTTTTTCGCAAGACGCAACAGAACGGTTGAGATTGTTACAGGAAGTGCACACCCTGGTACGCTCTGTGTTACAGCTACACAAGGACGAAATGCAAGCGCGCACAGAACCGTCTACAGCGCCACACTTCGCTAAGGGAGACAAGGTGTCAGTCGTCACAGCAAATCTTTTTCTGCGAGGACAACCGAACAGGAAACTCAGAGACAGACAGCTTGGCCCTTTTTCAGTGGAGGAGCAGATTGGAAAACACAGCTACAGATTAAAACTACCAGCGACAGTACGCTTACATCCTGTGTTCCATGTTAACAACTTAAGACCCTGCTCTACCGCTCTGCTACGACCAGCTGTCCCGGTGACTGTCCCTGAAGGAGACGACGAGGAGTTCGACGTCTCTCACATCTCTGCTGTGTGCATCAAGTCGTTACCTGGACGACGAGGCAAATATTTGCTCTTCATGACGCACTTCAGTGATGACGACATTCCACCTGTCTGGCACCGGTTGAACGAAGTACACCGGACCACAGCGTTACAAGATTTCTTGGAGACGCCCCAATGGCGCAAGTTCGCCAAGACTCAGGCGTACATTGACTTCATGCACGCTTTCCCAGCGCGCATTCCTGAGTCCCAGTAACTGCTTCAGTAAAGGAGCCAAGAACCACGGAGGTCTGCCTCGCGGCGGCCTCATTGATCTGTCAAGAGGGGGAGGGTACGAGTGTGACGAGTACAGTCCTGCAACAGTACATTGCAGGACATTGTACAGGTACTCGTTACGGATTCCAATTCGTGCTTTTCCACAGGACGGACGTATACTCGTGGGTACGTCGCTACTGCAATATTGTAATGGTGCTGATGCTACAGTACGACCAGTACCTCCCGGTACGTACAGATATGCATAATTAATCTTACTAGCCAGATGACGCGCCAGAACGAGCTCTTCAATGCAGAAGGAGCCGCGTCGTGAAACCCAATGCTAGGCAGGCCGCGTCTCGAGGACAGATGACGACGGTTGAGCAGCACTAGCGCCTGACACGTAAGCGAAGCTTGCAGGCGTAACTAGTCTGGGCTGAAACCTATTTAAGCCCAGTGCAGTAGAGGGAGGTGACAGAACCTTTTAACAATTCCTTTGTTCATTTACAACATCTACTGCCCAAGAACAGCAGTGAAACATCTTTCATCAATTGCCTCTCGACAACATCATTTGCAATCTTACGACACAGAGCTAGACAGACTAGAACAGATTTGTGCTAGCGTTTAGCTTTCAGAGGCTAACCGCCACATGTGTGTGTGTGTGTGTGTGTGTGTGTGTGTGTGTGTGTGTGTGTGTGTGTGTGTGTGTGTGTGTGTGTGTGTGTGTGTGTGTGTGTGTGTGTGATTGTTATTCCTTATGTTGTTCATGTTGCTACTTATACAATTGTTGACAAGTTGATGGCATTGACAAGTTGATGGCAAACCATTTCCGCTGTTGCTGCTGCGTTACTGATGCGGTGGCGGCTTGTTGTGGTTGGAATGGTAGAAAATTGTACTATTTTTTTGCAGATGTGTTTCGGCCCTAGGTGGTTGTTGTGTCTCGCGCTGTCGTGTTTCCGTGACAATTGTTGCTTTTAGATTTAGCACATGGATGGTGTCGTTAACTGTCGCGATAGCGGTCATACATTAACTTAGAGAAGGGAGAATGGTTACAGCTACAACGTTTGACAAAGATGCCAACCTATTTCCGGCCCGACGTGCGGCACCGACACCGTCTTTCCCTACTCCTATCCAATAGAAGGCAAATATATACCTATGCAGCTTCGAACCTATATAATAGCTCATAAGTGCAACGCGGAAAACTTTGCATGCTTTTTTTACCTGCGGTGCATTTGTGTGTGTGTGTGTGTGTGTGTGTGTGTGTGTGTGGGGGGGGGGTGGTAGCGGCTCATGTTGCGTTAGGTCTCTAAGAAAAAACTCGGCAAAACGGCGCGTCCGGATCCGCGCCTACGCCGTCGCACTGCGCCTCTTTGCTTATCGCCGATGCTTCCGCATCCACAAGCCCCCGCGCTTCCCGGCCCTCTGCCACTCGCTGTTTTATAGACTTATTTAAGTCTGCCATGTCAACGTTTGACATGCGCTAATGATGATGGTGATGATGATGATGATGATGAACGTGTCGCATGTCACTCGACATGCCGATATATACCGCAGGACGGCCTTGACCCATTGCACCGCCAATCGAGCACCAACCGCGACCAACTCGGCCACCATTTGGTTGCACACAGTCCGTACGTCCCCTCTTTTACCCTAGGGGGTCACTGACAGGTTTTTGGGTGCTCGTTCGTGATAGAAGCAACGTATGGTGTTCCGTAGCATACGTGATGTGACGAGTACTGTAATATAGCCGTACATTACATGACATTGTACCTATACTCGTTACTAAACGCAATCGTAGTTTTCCATCGGAAGGACGTACCTCGTGGCTACGTCGCCACCGAAATAAGCGAGTACTGTTTTGTATTGTACTACCAATACCTCCCGGTACGTACAAGTACGCACAATTAATCTAACTAGCTATGCGACGCACTAGTTTGATTTCAAGAGATACACAAGCCGCGTCGCTAGTATGCTCCGACCTTTACGAGAGCCCTAGCGCCTAGCACGAGGACCGTGCGAGAACAAGTGCAAGCTAGCTAGGCTGGATCTATTCAAGCCTAGTGCATTGGAGGGAGGTGACAGAATCATTTCATCAATCCTTTTGTTCGTTTACAATATATTTTTGAACACTAGACAGTCAAACATCTACCATATCTCTCCAACTGCACTTCCACTTGGAGAAGCAAAAGGAGAACAAAACAAAACAAATTAGATTTGTGTCAGCAGTTAGCTCTAGATATGCAAATTGGTTCACTTGTTTCGGAGCGTCTCATCTTCACACGCTTTCGTTGTTGCATGAGTTATTTTACGTTGCTTGTTTGATTCGACATGGCTTCCGTTGGTCCCGATAATTACGTTGTGGTGGTACTGCATGTCAGAGACTCAAAAGCCTCAGGCATCAAACTTGTGTTACAACGTGAACCCCGTACTGATACACTTGATTTTATGCCGGATTGGTTTTGCCTAACGATGCACCCGTCGACGTCACCATTCGCGAGTTGTTTGAAGAAACTGGCCTAAGCTTGACCATCGACGATCTTACGTTGTTGAGTGGCAATCATTTTCGCGTACCGTTACCGCTAGTGAGCACTAGCTCGTTCACGTCTTTTCGGCGTCGATATATGTTCCGTACGTGACTGCTAATTTGCGTACGCCAGCTAAGTTCGAACATCTTATTATTGCTTAGTCGACCGTTCACCCTGATGGTTATTGGCGAGGAGTGTAAGTTTCTCGCCCTCCCATAGTGTAAACCCCGAACTCTCGCCATTCATGTCGCTCGCGCGGAGAACGCCTTGCGCGGGTTGTCCTCCGCAGCGGACTGTGGGGAGGCCGCTTCTTCCTTTGATGGTGTGATTTCTCCTTCTACATCATTCTTCACCCGTGCCACGGGCCGCAAGCGTTCCCGTGCTTCCTCGCGCGACGCGTGAGACGCTGCTTGTCGCCTCCAAGTGTAGCGTTTTTAGCGTTGCATGGGAGTTTCTCGTGTTCTCTTGTGCTTTATCTGCTAGGTTTGCGCACAATGTAGTGCTTCCCTTCGCTGTGCCCTGGGTTCCGTGACCCTCTTGTCACTCTTGCCCTCTTAGTTCCTCCCCCCCCATTTTTCTATGTCCACTTTCTTGTCGCGCTTCTTGTAATCAATCAAATGGACTGTAACTTTGGTGTGCTGTGCTCTGCTTTCTGCCTGTACCAGTAAGGATCTTACGTACGGGTACCGTATCGCTGTCTATATTGTTCACAAAAATCGATATATTCATCTCAGCATCCTTGGCGGGTGGTATATTCCGTCCCTATGTAAGGATTATACAGTGTGCAGCGGTCCGGCCCGGGAACGAATCCTTAATGCCGATCAGCTCGTCGTCTCTTCAATTGATTATCAGGGCCGACCACCCACTGCAACCATCCTCACTGTAACACACGCTCGCAACGCCAGTACCGGGTGCAGCGGCGAAAACGCCAGGTTGTAGCCCAGTATGAACCCCGATACTCCAGAGAGAAGGAAAGCCTTTGTTAGGCGCTGGCGGCGCGCGCAGGACGTCTCAAAGCGCGCCAAGTTCCTCAACCCCAGATTCATCAAGTCCGCAGCCCGCGGTGCGTCGCCGCAGCGCTCCGGCGCTCATACCCCTGGCAGCCCGTCCGGTAAGTCCCCGAATATATGCTCGAACATGAAAGCACACTACGCGTGCCGATTTAGTTTCCAGTTATCAGTCGTTGCAAGTGCATCGCATGAAGTTCTCCATCCCTTGCCGGACCGTCGCTCGGCTCGTTCGTGCGTGTGGCCCTGTCAGACGTTTGCGACTTGGAGACGCAGATGCTGTGCATCGCATGCTACTGCTATTGTAATTGCAGGTGGGCAGCATCATGCGGGCTAGGCCGACTATATGTTCAGGGGGGGGGGGGGGGGGGGGGGGGGGGGGGGGGGGGGGGGGGGGCGACAAAGTAGTGCAAATATGACACACGCTGCGTCCAGTTTGGATAAACTATTCAATTTTTTCTTTGGTTCGGCGAACATTACTGTTTAGCATTTTCTAATCGTGAATTTCCGCTTCTCCAGTCGACGGTGACTTTCGTGGCCCCTTCAGACGCTTCGTGGTGGTGGTGCCTTTGCCGTGCGTCGTCCTTTCCTAGCCGTTATTGACATATGACTGAGAGTGCGGCGTTGGCAGTTTCGCATTTGATTGGAATGATTGTCATTCATGGGCAGGGAGCGGGGTGCGCGAGGAGCCTGCTACCCCGGATGAGGCGCAGGGCACCAGCGCCAGCAATAATGCACAGCAGGATAACTCGAGCGCGATGGAGATCGTGCTGAGCAATGTGGACATTCTTAAGATTCTGTTCAGCTCATTCAAAATCGAAAAGCTCTGTCAGGTGGCACCAACATGCAAGCAGTGGCATTCAATATGTCAGCTGGGCGATTTCTGGACCACCCTGAACCTTGAGAAGCGGCAGATCAGCCGTGCACAGGTTGATCTCGTCGCATGCCCCGTCAATACACCCTCCTTGATGCCCATTGATTCATGTTTATGTCGGCCGCGCCTGCTGCTTTCATTAATCGCACGACCCTACCCTTGCAGGTCACGGAGCTGCTGCGCCGTCACCCCAGCATCTCATCGCTGAACCTGTCGGACCTGAGTTTCGTGGATGACAGCATGCTGGAAACCGTGGCCGCCTCGCTTCCGTCCCTGAACAAGCTGGAACTCGGCTACTGCCAAATTTCGGAGCAACAGATGGGCATCATCGCGAACCGACTGACCACACTTTCCGAGCTCAGCATCCGTGATGCATCCTTCGGGAGATTCGGACCTGTCAGCCCCCCCTGCCCCCTGCTCTCCTTCCAATTGCAATTCCCCTCAGCCCTGCGTATTGCTCACGACATAACTAGGTGGGGTGCGGTTACGGATGAGTCACTGATGTCTGTTGGTCGTTTTGAACAGGGAGAGGTGGTGATCAGTCACGAGCATCTGACCAGTCTGAGAGCTGAGGGCTGTAGAGCCGGCCGCCTGGTCGTCCGGTGTCACGCACTGCGGAGCATGGTCCTCCGCAACAGCGCCATTTCCGTCCTGCTGCCCCACTGCCCCTCACTGACGCACCTGAACTTGCACGCATGCAGTAAAATAAGCGACTCAGGGATAAGGTCGGCGCTGAACAGGCTACCGGGTCTAAGGCACTTGGACCTGTCTGCCAACCTGCCTCTGTCGGATGACACGCTAAGGGAGGTGGCGACGCGCTGCACTGATCTGACCTCGCTCGTGGTGTCCTGCTGCATTGCGGTCTCTCTCGCTAACGTGCAGGGCTTTGCCTTCCTTACGCGTCTCAACCTCTCCAACTGCGAGAGCCTGACGCCGATGTCCGCACTCCCCGCACTCGACACCTTTACCTCTCTGGAAGAGGTCATCATGGACAGCTGCAATCAGCTCACCAAGGTCCGCCCGCCACCTTCCCTCTGATACATGATTAAAGCAATCATCAACCCTTCCCCGGTCGTCGCTTTCTCTCCACACACACACACACACACTTAGACACACACACACACTTAGACACACACACACACACACACACTTACACACACACACACACACATACACACATATTCATGCTTGAAGGCGCACATGCGGTACCTGTTGAGCTTTGGCTCCCACGTCGCAGGAAAACTTGTATTCAAATACAGCGGGACTATGTGTGGTACTTGGGTGTTGAGGGTATGCCATATCTACTTTCACACCTGAGCATTACATGACACTTTCAGTTCTTCTTGTGTAGCGAATGGTATCCCGCGTTTGTGACGAGGTATGGCATCATGTGTTGGCGTTTTGCGGATCCTGTCGGGTTTTGTGTTTTTCATGTCTTTGAAGCAGTAGCGAGGGATAGCGTAGGGTTTCTGGTCCATTCTTTTTTTATCGCGAACGAACTCAGGGGCGCGGGGGGGGGGGGGGGGGGGGGGGGCAGTCTATGACGTGAATTGTTGGGTCTGTGTAGTATGTGCTGAATCAGCTGGTGAGCCATTTGTCGGTAGAGAAGTTTGATTGGACGAGTTACCTTCGTGCTGTGTGACTGTTACAATTGGGACGGCTTGGGATACTTTAGCTTTGGACGGGGGTGATCTATTTTGAATCACGGTGCACTATGAATGTCATCTACGTCATGGGAAGCTCTTCCACTGTGCGGAGTGACCATTTCCCGTTTTTTCCCACAGTGTATGCATATATTTCCAGTCAAGCAATTTCTGAACACTGTCTTGCTGTGCACCTCTGTGGGATGATGCAGGTTTCCCTGCGCCTGCCTCGCCTGCGTCTGCTCAGCCTACTCGGATGCCGCGGCCTGGAGGCTGTCAACCTGAAGTGCCGCGCTCTGAAGGAGCTGCGCTTAGGCCCCCTTAAGGTCAGCCATGCACCCACACACTCTTCTCAACACTATGCAGGAGCAACAGCCCCCCGCCCGCCTAAACCAGACTCCCATTCTGAATGTGTGCCACACAGGCGGGCGGCCCGGGCTGTGCCAACCTCAAGTTAATCTGCCTGGATTCGGAGGAGATGGAGTCCGTCTGCTGGCGAGCCTTCCCCCTGCTGGAACACGTCCAACTGAAGTGCCCTAACCTTACGAGTGTGGACCTCTCCGACTGCGATTGGCTCAAGGTGCACTCACCGGCCGCTCGCCGCGGGAAGTGTGATGGATTGTGCGGCATTGGAACACACTAAACACTTAGACACCGCGTTCTCTCTACTGTATTGTCATGTCAGGACTCGGTGTTTGGGAGCTTTTGGGACGGCGTCACGCCCATGCCGCATGAGTGGGTTGACACTGGAGGCGGCGAAGGGGAGTACGCGCGGCCGATGATGAGCGGATTTTGTCCGAAACTGAAATCGCTCTGTCTCGACTGCTGCGAAGGACTGCAGGTGTGTTTTTTATCTCAAGCGAGGGTTATGTTGGCTGGAAAAGATGTAAAAGGGGGGGTATGGCATTGTGGAGCATGATAAGCATCTGATAGACGGGCAGTGGGTGTGGATTAATTGTAGCTTGATTCTTCTCATTTACATGTGTGTGTGTGTGTGTGTGTGTGTGTGTGTGTGTGTGTGTGTGTGTGTGTGTGTGTGTGTGTGTTGTGCAGGATGGAAAGCTGCTATCCTCGAGTTTGACGAGCCTGAGCTTGGCCGGTTGCAAGGGGCTGCTCTCCATCGCGTTGCACTGTCCCTCCCTAAGCTGCCTCCGCCTGGACGAGTGCGACCAGGTCGAGGCGATCGACCTGTCCATGGTGGACGTGCCGTCGCTGTCGCTGGGCACCTGCCCTTCTCTCACCCGCCTCCGCGTGGTGGCGCAGACGCTGATGTCGCTGGACCTCAAGGGTTGCGGCCTGCTTACCGACCTACGCCTTGACTGCCCGCGCCTGAACAGCCTTGACGCCACCTTTTGCTCCCAACTCGACGCCCACTCCCTCGCGCAAGCCATGGAGTCGCACCCGCCCATCGACACGCTGGTCCTCAGCGTCTGCACCTCCTTGGCCTCCCCCGCCCTCTCCCCCCTCACTGCCCTTACCTCCCTCACCTCCCTCGACCTTAGCTACACCGAGGTCTCCCACCTGCAGCCTATCTTCTCCGCCTGCCCCGGCCTGGAGGCCCTCAACCTCGCCTCCTGCAGCTGCCTGCTGGAGGACGCCATGCTGGCTGCCTTCCCCTCCCACCTCCACCACCAGCATATGATACAACGCTCCGCCCACGTCCCCCATCTCCGCTCCCTCGACATCAGCTACTGCCCCCTCAGCTCCGCAGCCCTGGCGCACATCCTCCTCCACGGCTCCTCGCTGGAATCGTTAGCCATCAACGGCTGCACGTGCGCGAACGACAGCATTTGGGACGGCGTGAATGAGGGGTGGGGCGGCTGGCGCGGGGGAGGACAGCCGTCTCATGCGCTGCAGTCGCTTTCCGCCGTGCGCTGCAAAGCGCTGCGCTCGTGCACGATTGGGCTCCGGCGGGCTGGAGGGGATGCGGATGGGGGTTTGGTGCCCTGCGCCACCGCGCTGTCTGCCCTTCACACACTGCGCCTCGGGCTGAGCAGCATCCGGACGCTGGCTGTGGCGCTGCCGCAGCTTACGGTGCTGGATGCCAACGGCTGCAGCGCGCTGTCCCACCTCGACCTGCGCTGCCCACTGCTGCTCAACGCCTTCTTCCAGGCCTGTCGCTCGGTGCGCAGCTCGCATATATTTGCGGCGCTGCACGACTGTCAGCAGTTAGAGCTGTTGGACGCGCAGCATTTGGAGACGGATGCGGAGGCGATGGGTGAGCTGCGGCGGAAGTGTCCCTCGCTGCGCTGCCTTATGTACAGCAACGCCGTCTGATGGCGACTCTGCAAGGAGGTGGTGCCCCCTAATGCAGCAGTTGCCCCGCTGGGGAGAGGGAGTTGCCGTAGTCGTTTGCGCCACGTTCAGAATTTCGCACCGTCGAACTTATAGTTTTCGTTTTATCAACCGTTTTTTGATTTTATCATCTTTTTGGCGTTAATCTAATATACTCAGCTCTTCCCTGTTCTCTCCAAACCTGTCAAGTGCACTACAGTGTGCATCATTTCTGTGGGTTGGCAAGCGCGTGGTAGCTCACTGAGAGGGGAAGGGAGGTGGAGGAATTGGGGAGTGACATGTCATCGCAATCATCTGTTGTCGCAATGTGGTTGCTCAGCGCGAAGGGTTGTTTGTCGCGACTCTCGAGTGTCTTGGTGTAATTGGTGTGAAGCATTTTGGGACTTGATTCAATGGAGTGTTCGTTTTTGGGTGATTCGTTGTTTGATCTTCAACCACACCTTGCCACCCACTTCTGACCCCCCGTCCAAGTGCAGTCGCCGAGCAGAGGCGACGAAATAGCTTTGTAGGTGAGACGGGCAGGGGAGCTGGCGTTTGGTGTCGGCGCTGGAGAAAAGCATCAATGGGGCGTAGAAGTCAATGCAAAATGAAATGATCTCGATACGATAATTTTATGCGTCGCCCTCTTCCGGGCATCATTCACGTCGATCAATAATTTAGAAACGAAAACTTGCGTAGCAGGTCTAGCACTCAAGAAACTGTTCCACTTCATATCTCACATCGGAACACGAAACAGACACACATGCATTACAGATACATCTGCAATAGTGTTTAGCTCCTGGCGAGTGCTTTCCTTCACACCCCACTCCTTGATGATCGCAGCTGCCTCCGCTCTCGAATGTGTATCGAGTTGAGCTGCGGCCCTTCCCTCCAGACCTTCGTCGAAACAGCCGTTGCCGAAACTACATAACCATCTCCGCTAGCAAATCTGTTCGTCGACCTGCTGCTGCACGATAATCGACGAACTTGTCTCGGTACACGTGCCCACGCGGCCACGCCCTCCGTTTTCATATCTGGATCGGATAGTTTGTACGCGAACGACGTTGAATTGGCCGGACTTGGTTCGACAGAGAGCGTATGCGCGGTAGGGATGGCACTTTGCGGATTGCCATGTTGTAACCGCATATTCTACTCGCATTTCGGAATGTCGGTAAGGCGAAATGCGTGCCATGTACTCATTTGCTGTCACAGACACGTGATGTGGGCATGGCTAAGAACAATGCCGTCGTTTGCTACACTTCCCCCCCCCCCCCCCCCCCCCCCCCCCCTTCATTAGTCTTCACACTTCCAATATCTTCCACAAGTGGGCGAGACAAAATGTTAATAAATGCAATCACCATTGCATACTTGTTTTGTTTTCACACACACACACACACACAAACCAACCAACCAAACACAGATACCATTGGAGTATTGGACGCCGTTCCCGTGGACGAGCCGGTCCAAAAGTCACTCGTCGCGGATATGGCTATTTTAAGTTCAGACCAGGAAAAGGGGGGGCTGGTGCAGGATTTGGCGTGGTCGCCTTGAAACCCAAAGCAAAAATGTCAATCACGAAATGGATGAATTGTGCAACATCATTCTATTAATACTGATGAATCAAGAATGCTCCGCTGTCGGTGATGAGAGGCAGGTTAGCAGGGTATTGTGATTCATTTTCGATAACTCTATATTTTCGGTTGTATCGCTACTCAAACATAAATCAATGTAATAAATCTCAAATGATTCCTTATCATCGCCGAAACTTCAATCCTTTTGCGATATACCGGTGACATACCGATCACAATATTCCAATTACTCCAGCGATTTATCTGATATCGTGCTGAAAATTCCCATACATATAACAAGATATCGCTGCATCGCGCAAAAAAGAATTAAAAAAATCGTTATTATAGCGGTATACTGAAATACTGATATTTCTTCATACCCGGTTGCCACCAGACCAGGTAAGGATTATCGGGCGGGATTGTTATAGGGTTTGACTCTGAACGAGGGCCCATCTATATTCTACTAGCGCGCATAGAAGAGAGACAGACGCAGAGAAGCGATGTCAGATCGAACTCGCCCGTCGCGCACCTCGTCGCAGGCATCAGCGACAGGTCAACGACAGTATGGCGACCGCGCTTCTACCCCGAATCTGTCGAATGTACGGGAAAGGCATAGTCCGAGCCGCGCCCTTGCGCTTCTCGCCAGCTACACTGATCCCCGCGCCTGTGTCACCGGCGCCCCCTCGCGGCTTCGCGACCTTGATCAGCGCCTTCCCCCTCGCACCACCGTCGGTTCCAGTCGACCTCGGTTCGGCCGTCTCCGCGCGTCACTGGCCAAGACATCAGCGCGCGATTTGCAGCGGAAAAACCTCCGCGGGCGATTTCACAGTATGGCAAAACGGCGGTGGCCTCGTCCACCGAGACGCTGACGTCCACCACACCGCAGTGCGTCTCTCTCTCTCTCTCTCTCTCTCTCTCTCTCTCTCTCTCTCTCTCTCTCTCTCTCTCTCTCTCTCTCTCTCTCTCTCTCGCTGCTGCTTAACGTCGTCGCGCCCACACGACTCCATCTGGCGACACTACCTTCGAGTCACCACTCGCGTCTGCAAAGGAGGCCGGAGCAATAGGGCATATATGGAGGGGCTGACCGCGTGTTTTCGTGTCCAGCGCGTGGAGGCGGGCGCGGTGGTGCACGAGGGGGCAATTGTGGGCGACGGTGCGGTGGTTCACTCGGGCGGCGTTTTGGGTCCGGAGGTGGAGCTGGGCAGTCGGAGTAGAGTCGGCTACAGTGCGTCGCTTGAAAATTGCTCCGTGGGGCAGGACTGCGTGCTACATTCGGGAGTGAGGGTTGGGCAGGATGGTAACCTGCCTCGAAAGTAAAATTCTTCACCTCACACTCGAAACCTTTCGTTAGGTGCAGTCGAAAGTCGCACTGCTCACAACATTGCAGCTCATCGAGTCGAACCGTCTCTATCGTCCAGGGTTTGGCTTCTTCCATGATGCCAGCGGGAGTGTCGTGAAGAAAGAGCAGGTGGGGCTGCTGCTGCTGCCCATACCCAGCTGTTTCCTCTGCGCCCTTGGTCCCGTGGCAGCCGTTAACCCTCACCGCCATCCTTATCCCGACCACCCCTGTCCTTGCCCACAGAGTCGACGAGTGGTTGTAATGGACGGCGTGGAGGTGGGGGCGAATTCCTGCATCGACAGGGGAAGGTGATACATGTCGTCGCAGCACGTGACACTGACGTTGCATGGAAGTGGCACGAAAGGGGCGCGGCTGTGGGGCAGGCTTGGCGTCGCATTCCGGCATTGTTGATGAGCCATGCGTTGTGAAACCGTCTTCCCTGCAGTTGGAGGGATACGATTATTGGGGAGCACACAAAGATGGATAACATGGTGCAGGTATCTGTCAATGTTCTCCTAGGCATGCCATATCCTTCATTTTGACATTCACGATGCGCTGCTGACAGTGCGATGTCTGCGAGACAATGCGCCGCAGATTGGGCACAACGTCGTGATAGGAAAGGGCTGCCTCATCTGCGCACACTGTGCAATCGGAGGCTCTGCGGAGTGAGTGCCGCCGCTCGCCCCTGCCCACCTGCTTGTCACGTGTCCAAAGGTAAAAGAGGGGGTCTCTGACTGCTGCAGACTCCTTATCGTAGGCTGGGAGACTATGTCATAATGGGTGGGAAGGCTGCGGTGAAGGACCACGTCACAATAGCTTCCAAGGCGAGCCCTTCCCCTTCTTACAATCGACGCACAGACATGGCACACACACACACACAGCTTAATCAAAACCCCAGTCGTAGTCACTTATTTACTTACACAGTCAATCATAAACAAATATGTCAAGACACTCGCTCACACGCACACACATAGAAATCAGCTATCAGTAAATCCAGTCAATTACCCTTTCTCTCTCATACACCCCGCTTCCCGTCTCTACCCACTCACCACGCATATCTCACAGAACGACTTCAATCTATGCTGTGGGTATTTGAAACTGAATTGCCAATGTGCCCATGCCTCATCGTTACTTATGCTATGCCACGTTGGGTGTATTGACTGTGTTTGTTTTAGGTTCGGATCGCGGCCAAGGCAGGGGTGGCGGAGAGCATTTTGGAAGCGGGCGACTACGCAGGGTTTCCGGCGGTGCGTGCCATGAACCCTAGCATCACCCTCGCACACCGTGTGCTGTAGCTGGAGGCCAACGGGCGTGTGCGTGGCTGCAGGTGGCGGCGGGACAGTGGCGGAGGAGCGCCGTGCTGCAGCGCCGCCAACGACGGCAAAAAGAGGAATGATGAGTGCTCTTTTGGGTTATTGATTGTGTGATTGGCGGGTGAGGGACAGTCGGTTGGATCGTCCTTCGCAGGTCGCATTCGGTTATTAAATTATGAAAAGCTGTCCTGTCTCCTCCTGCACCTCGCTGCCTTCACCGCCTCCCTCTACTGTTTGTTGAGTCTCCTAAGATGCGAGCCAAACAAATAAAAAGTCTCCCTCACATTCTAGACGCGCACTGGGCGTACCAACTGACCTCACTACCACCAACAACGCACCCAACCATTCCCTTCGCTGCGGTAGAGAGGCACTGTGGGTGCGACGTACAGACCCACTATATGCCGGCGTCCCCATCCGGCTTCCCCTGGTTGTGCCCCATCGTGAATGTGCCCCCAAACGATTTGGACAGGGCGCTGTCGCCAAAGCCGTTGCTCTGCTCTGAAGGCCCCGCCTCTCCCCCCACCGCCGCCCTCTCCTCCGGGTTCCCCTCCGCCCGCTCCGTCTGCTTCGCGGGGCCAAAGCTGTGCTGGTGCCACTGATCTAGCGCGCGGTGGGATGACTGCAGCACGGCTTGGGCGGCCTCCGCTTGGGCCAACCATCTGAGTAAAGCAAACGGAAAGGATGTCAGGTGCCGCATCCTTTCCCCCAGTCTATACACACGCGCTTACACCGAAAATGTAATTGGGAAAAAAATAGTCATGGAAGTTACATGCCCCGCCAGCACAGACCACAGCAATCCAACCGAGAAAAGAAACTAATAACCATTAAGTATCCAAGGCGCTAGATGCCCCATTTTCCCTGCCCTTCGCCAACCAAATGCAAACGAAGACGCCAAATCCTCCCATCAAAACTATCGCTGACGATCACTTCATAAAAAATACTGACAATGAGCTAGTGTATCACGTGTGCAGCACAACGCACATGGGACATTCATGACGACCTAACATCATACCATCCGCCCCTCCCTCCCCCAACCACACACACACAACCCCATAGACAAAAGTGACAGTCACTGAGGCATTGACGCGGAGAAGCATAGCTGTTTAGCGTCAAGGTCCGCACCGGAGGTGGTGCAGTTGGGGGGCGCCCGCTGTTCCCGGGACCTTCCGTTTCCCACCCAGCGCATCCGTCTGCCCCGCACCCAGCTCGGTCTGCCCCACCACCACCGCCGCCGCCGCCTTGCTACCACTGGGCAGCCCCGAGGAGGAGCCCCCAAAGGAGGTCTGGTGCATCAGCACCGGCCCACGCCCCGCCTCCGTCGACGCCGCCCCTTGTCGGACCTCCTTCGGACTGCGCCAATCCGCTGCCTCCAAACTTTTGACGGACGCCACTGCCGACGCGATTAGCTGCTCACCCTCCTGCGAAGGCATGACTCCTCTCTGTGAGCCGCCCGACACGCCAAGAGGCACATGCTGCAACAGGCTAGGCGGGGCGTCGCGCCTACCTTGCCCTCCATGGTTTCGTCGTCGCCAGTGTGGATGCTGGCATTGCCGGCGAGGGAGCGGTCGCTGAACGCCGCCTCCGACGGTTCCGCTGTGCCCACGGTGTCGATGTGGTCCGGGCCCAGGTGCACCCCCATGATGGGGATGGCGTCCATGAAAGCCGAGTTGAGCCAGTTCCACACCTTGTCGGTCAGCTGCGCACCGTGAGCAGTGAGTGTTGGGTAGCAACGTCATGGAACAACATCAGATAACTGTGACATATACTGAGGTGAGAGGGACAGACTTGCTCACCTGGTATCTCGCCCTCTTGGCGATTCGGCAGTCCTCGCGCAGGGAGATGCTCAGCTTCTGCAGCTTCTCTTCCAAAACAGCGCGTTTGTTCTAAAGAGTGAAAAGGAAACGGCGGCGTCATTTCTTTGGCTTGAGTAAGAGAGAGTGTGTGTATGTGTGTGTGTGTGTGTGTGTGTGTGTGTGTGTGTGTGTGTGTGTGTGTGTGTGTGTGATGAAACGTCTCATTCATTCCCTCTTTCCTGTGCATGTGATGGGCAGTATACATAGAACTGCCACGTTCTGTTCTGTCACAAAGGACGACGCATGTTTGAAGCAGAGGGTAGTTGAGTGCAGGCGAGGGGGGTAGGTCTGTTGGTCAGTTGGCGTGCGGGCGTTTGGTTATACAGCGTAGGTCGGCTTACTCGCAGGTTCTGAAACTGCGCCCGCTCCCTCTTCGCCGCGGCCCGCAGCTCGCGGTCGTACTCCACGCTGCTGGCGCCGTCCTGCAGACATCACCGCCGAAAGGGTCAGCCATCAAACACGAAGTCTCTAAAATTACCTGCTCATACGTTCTCCACCCCACGAAAAAACCTCCTCCTCGCTGCCGGGAACCCGTCTCGCTGCACGTTCAGCGTACTCAGCCCGTTCTCTGTTTGCGCTCGGGAGTAGTGTGTCGGGGACTTACGTCACTAGAGTACGTCCCGCCGCTAACTCGATGGTTTTGGAGCGACTTGTCATCACCTCTGTCAGCACAAAGCTGTTTCGTTAGGTGCAACGAGGTGAAAAGACGTACAACCGCCCGCCTCCGTCCACTACTGCAGAGACACAGCTCGAGCTCGTGCTACGCAGTGCCGTGTGCGCAGCAGGGGGGGGAGGGGGGAACTCACACAGAGCTCTGAAACTTTAAGCGCGTTCGTTCGTTCTCTTCGTGGCACTGCCGGGCTGTCTCCTCCGCCTGCTGCACCGCCGCTATTATCTCGCGCAGGTCATCGCTGTCGACGTCCACCTCGTTCGTGTCGTGACTATCGGCCCGGCTGGTGTGCCCCATCTCCGATACTGTGCCGCCCTTCTCGGGCAAACGGAGGGAGGGATAGTGTACAGCGCTCTGATATTTTCCCACTTATCACCACGGGCAGAAGCGCAGCGTCCTTCGGGGGATCGGAGCTGTTGTGGCGGGACAACGCCGACGCAACGCCACACACCACCGACAGACGGACAGCTGTAGTATCGCTGCTTTACCGGAAAAGTTGTAGGTATGAATGAGATCGCGGAGAGACGAGGGAATATTGCACCCGCCGCCGCGCGGAATTTGCTCCTGCGACAATCATCCGTCGATCATCGGCGATCAATTGGAAAGATCGTCATTCCAGTACCAATCCTTATTTCAAAATCCATACTACTCGTTGATAGCAATCTATTTGCTGCGGATGCAATGTTCTAAAATGCATCCGCACCGGATATCCGCCCTGAATCTGATTTGCGATAGCCACGAAAACAAATTTAAATAACGGACGATGATGGGCAGGAGTATTTTCGCTTAGTGTCTGTACGGGTATCTTTTGAAGGGGTGCAGGTATAGCGACGACTGGAGAGAATTTGATACGCGACGATGATTCCATCCGTTGCATCTGCCTACCCGTACCGTACGGAAAAATGTCTTGCACCACGGGCGGCGGATGAAAAATCCTCAATTTTTTTATGCGCCCCCGGGATATGGGACTGGCAGGAAACACGCACCGGCACCCTCAACAGGCGGCGTTTTGCAAGCATGACGTCAAAGTACTGAGAGCCGAAGTTCGAAACAAATATAAATAACCTCAAAGTCATCATCGATCATGCTCCCGGGTAGGCGACGCTCGTGTGAGTGCATTACGTACCATTGTACGAGAACCGTACCGTACTGCGCTAACCCCACACGAGGCCAGTCTTGGAGTTTCACAAAGTAAAACCTTCAAATGACACGCAAACAAACATGAATGCATTTCCAGTATATAGTCAGATTGGTTTTAAATCTAGAGGTTTGCAAAACTTACTTACATATGTGACAGAACGCAAACCTGAACGGTAAAGCGTTACTGTAAAAGCGGCGCGTCTCACCCAGTCCTCGAGGGGACACTCGAGGACTGAGGAAACGCCTAGCGCAACGCCCCATGCCATGCCCCTAGCAGCACTAGCTAGCGGCAGCCCCTTAAGCCGGTGCAACCCCCGAGCACTGGCACTCTCTGCTTTGCGCTCGCCCATCTGGCTCGCGCAATTGCAGTCTCGACTCTCGTAGTCGAGCAGGGTGTCAGTTTTACATCGCCTCATGCACACTCGAGCGTCACGAGACACTTCCCCTCGTTCCAAGTCGCCGTCTAACATCATGCAGCCTGAGCCGTCGTCCTCCGCCCCCGGAGTCGACCCCCTCCCCTCTGTAATCGAACAGCGTACCTCCGAACAGATTCAAAGCGCGGTTTCGGCCCTCGAACTCCGATTGGCTGAGCAGATTCAGGCGTCTAACACCGCCTTACTAGCCCAGCTCGAACGTTTCACAGGCCCGACCGAGCTTCCGAATCAACAGCAGTCCATTCCCCCTGACGCGACCATTGCGACTGAGGGTGGTAAGGCAGCCCCTGAGCAGCCTATCGACCTGCTGAACGACGACCCCGAGCTCCACGAGCCCGAATTCGTCGATTTTGCCTCCTACGGCAAACTCATTCCGGCCGGTTTGGAACGACCCCCTCGCGACATCGACGAGCCTCGTCTGTGGACGCTAACGGACGACACGGCCCGCTTCCTCAACGACCGGAAATCTCAAGCGGGGTACGACGAGTACCTCCACCTCGGGTGCTATGCCTTCTTCGACAGCTGCGCCACGAGGACAACACAGCCGTCGTGGCTACGCTCTCCAAGTTGACTACGCGCTCACCGGTCATGATGACCGAATTGCGCAGGCTCTGGCACTTACTCGACGTCAACGATATCCGCATCCGGCCCCGCTACATCCGATCAGCGGCGAACATCTGGGCCGACAGCTTAAGCCGGGAGCTCGACCGCGACGACTGGCAGCTCAACCCTCGAATATTCGACTACCTTCAGTCAACGTGGGGACCACACTCCATCGACCGCTTCGCGTCAATGGAAAACGCTCAACTCCCACGTTTCAACGCCCGGTGGCGCGACCCCAAATGCGAGGACGTCGACTGTCTACACCTCCCGGACACCGCATGGCAACGAGAGATAAACTACTGCAACCCCCCGTGGTCAGCCCTTCCCGACCTCTGTGCAAAACTACGCCAATCAGGAGCAGCGGCTACCGTGATCGCCCCGTACTGGCCTCACGCACCGTGGTTTCAAGACCTCCACAGCTCAGCCGTCGAGACTATTCACTACCCCCCGTCGCGAGACCTGTTCTTTCCCGGTCGGCTAGGCTCACGCGAGGGGGTCGGACGGCCAGGATGGAGCGTCGTGGCCTTTCGACTGCCACGCCGGCCTGGCTCCACACCCGCAGGGGCGCAATAGGACGCACGCTACGGACCGCAAACGCCAGCCTCACAGACCTACGCGCAATGGTTACGCAAGCGAACAAGCCCGCAAGGCCTGCCCGCTACTCCTTACGGACACCCGACGCACACGCACCGTGGACTGCTAGCATGACTACCGGACTGCGAAACCTGTTGGGCACCGACCTCATCGGTACCACTGCGCTACACCTGTTAAGCAGCTCCTTAGCCCCGACCACATACGCCAACTACGACAGCGGCTTGCGTCAATTTGCCGCGTTCTGCCACGAGGAAAATATTCACCCGCTACAGGCTACTACTCAATCGGTCGTTCGCTACACGGCCTGGTTGGGAATGCAAGGTACTGTCGCTGCCGCATCGCTACAGCAGTACTACTCGGCGATCAACAAGTTTTTCCGCGACCACCAACAGCAGCCTATCGCCGTCGGCGAACTCTTAGCCGACGCGCGTCGCGGACTCGAGATGCACCAGCAACGACTACAGGCGGCGGACTCGCGCCTACCGTTACCAGCTCCGCTCGCCCTCTCGCTACTCACCGCGGCCGCTACGCTCAGTACGCACCTCAAGTGGACTCCTACTTCCCGCCACCTCATCGCTCGTTTTCGAGCGCTGCTGGCAGTGTGCACTACCTATGCGTTTTTCTGCCGGGCCGAATCGGGAGTCAGGTGTTTATCAGGCGACCTTGTCGTCGACCGACCTTCGCAGAAAATCTGGCTTTTCATACGCAAAGCTAAGGGCGATCAGAGACGCAGCGCGGTCGACAAGCCTATCCTTGCCATCCCAACTACTGCCAATCCGGTGCTAGCCGACCTACTGGAATATTATTGCACTCAGCGGACCGCCTACTGCAAGAAATTCTACAACAGCTCCCCTCCCGCCGCACTATGGAGTTTCGTACCTTACGAAAACTCCAGCGACTGGCAAGCAGCTGCGACTCTCTCCGCCTGGCTCCGCGACGCATGCGACGCCGTCGGCGCCACACCTCCGAGCGGATTTAAATGGACATCGCACAGCCTCCGTAAAGGGGCGGCCTCCGCCGCTAGTTGCATCGGGACCCCACTCCACGTCGTCAAATACATGGGTGGTTGGGCCAAGAACAGTTCTGTCACAGAAGGGAAATACATCGACCCTACCATGACCCCATCTCCAGCGGCTTGGCAGTACTTCGGCTGGCTCGTCCCCGCTAAACCGCTTCATCAAGACTAGGCTGCGCTAAACCTCCGGTTTATTACATACTGGCAAAACGTGCCCTCGGGTAAATAGTCAGATTGGTTTTAAATCTAGAGGTTTGCAAAACTTACTTACATATGTGACAGAACGCAAACCTGAACGGTAAAGCGTTACTGTAAAAGCGGCGCGTCTCACCCAGTCCTCGAGGGGACCCTCGAGGACTGAGGAAACGCCTAGCGCAACGCCCCATGCCATGCCCCTAGCAGCACTAGCTAGCGGCAGCCCCTTAAGCCGGTGCAACCCCCGAGCACTGGCACTCTCTGCTTTGCGCTCGCCCATCTGGCTCGCGCAACCCACCCACCCAACCCATAATTAGCGCTAATCTTCCCCCAGGCCAGGCCTGTGGTGGTCTTTTGGCCAAATTGTAAGCAAGCTGACATCTTTGGCAAAACGTGCCCTCGGGTAAATTGTATAATCCTCATAATGACTCATAACGACGTGGATGGGCAGATAGCGGTCGATAGCAAAGACGAAAATTCTTAAGATTATTCCAGAGACGAAATTATCTGTGGTCGCCCTAGCTAGCCTTGCCATCGCTACTAATCCTTTTAGTGCACGGCGATATGTAAATCGACTACTCGTACAAAGTCGCTACTCGTTTTTTCCATACGGTCCGCAGTCCATACTCAGGCAAATGCCGGCGTGCCCGACTGCTGGACGACGGGAGCGCCTGCGGTCTCCGGGGTTGCGAGTTGGAAAAGCTCCGTCGAAGGAAAAGGGGTCTATCGAAGGCCCGTCGAGACACTTGAACCCAGCTGTTTAGCGTACTGTGGCTGTCAGTCTTGAACTACATGTCTCCCGAGGAACTGGATGTCCTCCTGGCGAGAGCGGCAGCGGTCGGCAGAGCAAGAGCGGCGGTTCGAGGCGATGAGGACTCACAAACGACAGCACCCGAGTCCGACACGCCGCCTTCGAAGCGGTACCGATTCATTCGCACGCTCGGTCGCGGTGGCACTTCCCGGTGGGCGTCTCTCCATGAATACCCCATAGCTTGCGGCCCGCTGCCCAGTGACGCGTTTTTGTATCAGCTATATCATCCGTAGGGATTGGAAGCAAGCGGTGAGTCAAGTTCATCTGGTGATTGTCAACGCGGCGACCGCAGGGTGGACTTGGTGTCGCGTGTACAGCGCGAGGGGGAGGAGCTAGCTCTGAAGCGAATCCGTGTTAAATGCGTCAATGGGCAGCTGGAGCCGCTGCAGGCAAGCGCAGGCCGCTGTGCGGGGAACGTGACGAGCTGCGGGCGATCGTAGCCGACAAAATGACATATGTTGTATCATCGCCCTCCCGTATGTCTCCCGTCTCATGGTATTGCCTATCTTACTGACGGGCGGTCATGAAATAGGTGCGGCAGGTGCTGGCGGAGCTGCACGCGTTGGAAATTTGCAGCCACCCAAGTATCCCATGCCTCACGGATGCCTTTCGCGACAAGGCAGACGGCGGCGTGTGCCTCGTCATGACGGTGGGCCCGATGACTCGATGAGTTATGAACAAGCCTGTTCTATGCGTTTCGCCCGTAACATGCAGCCATGCACACTGAGCCACTCATCGCCCATCATGTAGTTAAGTCTTGGCAGATGATAACGGTCAATGCATGGAGGCTGCAGGTGGCGCGTGGGAAGGACCTAATGGCGACGTTGCAGGAACGAGGAAAGCCGTTCTCACAGGTGACTGTGCGTCTTCCATCCTCTGGTAGTTGCATTGTGTAGCATTGCAGTCTACACCATATCACCGCCTCCTTCCAATTCGCACTGCGTGGACTGTGGAGCTTCACTCAACGAAACATGTCCGCTAGGGCGGCTGATGGAGGCGCGGCTGGGCTCTTGCACATTCCAGGGCGAGGTGATGAAATGGGCGCGGGTGTTGCTGGAATCGTTGGAGGCGATACACAGCCAAGGGATAGTCTATGTCGACATAAAGCCGGAGAACATCGTACTGCAGGTCTCCTGATTCCCACCTCATGCAGGTCCTGTCGTGCCCGCAGCGTGCATTAATCAGATATGGCAGCTATTCGTTGGCTCGTTGAGAAGCAGCAACGAATCGGGTCGAACGCCGGACGACTGGCTGATATCACGCACGTGTGCATGATCAGGAGGATGAGGAGGACGGGCGATTGAGCTTGGTAGACTTTGGCCTCTGCTTTGTCACTCCACATCGTGACAGCTCATCGCACGCCTCGTCAGTCTCATGCGCGTTAATGTCGGAGGTGCAGCGTTCGATGCTGCTAGTGGGCGAAGACGGGCCGAGGTGAGCGTAATCTACTTTTCCACAGCTACAGACGGGATCGAACCCACTCACCACATCAGTACCGAGCCACACATCACGGACAAAAAAAATGATATGCAAATGTACGTATTTTTCACGGGTACCTTCGCGAATCTGTGGGTTGGAAATTCTTCGACTCGCAACATGCCCTCAAAGACAGCCCCCTCCCACTGCGAGCAAATTGTCAGCTTTCCTAGACGTGACGAAATTTTCCTTGCTCGCAGCTTCATTAGTTTGTTTGGGGGACAGCGGTGGCGGGTGCTTTAATGTGATTTGTGCCTCGACTCGCAGTTTTTGGGGGACGGCCGAGTATGCCGCACCCGAGGTGATCGACGGAGGCGTTGCCGCCTTCTCTCGTGCCTCAGACTTTTGGTCGCTTGGCGTCTTAATATACGAGTTGCTCTACGGACGAACGCCCTTTCGGTGCGCACTGCCTACATTACCTGTTTGATCGTGGCAGCCTCGCCTGGCGTCATTCGGCGCCGTAGTGAGTGCTCTCGCTCGAGACTGACCGTAACCGTGTCTTCGAATGGGCTTCTCGCCGCTGTAGGGGGCACAGCGCGGAGCAAACCTTCAACAACATCCGAATGAGGGGGGTCCAATTTCCGGAGCGAGACACGCGGGGGCGGGAGCAGCCGGTTGTGAGCATGGAGGTGCAGCAGCTCATTCGAGGTCTGCTCCGTCAAAAAGTGGAATATCGACTCGGCACAGCCTCGAGAACTGAACTCGCCAACCACCCCGCGTTCAGAGCAGCCACACAACCCGCAGAATAATAACTGGCAGATGTGGACAGAATTGCTCTGTTCCCTGCTATTGCTCGTTGCGATACTCATTCACATGAGATACCGTTATTAACTGTTCGGCGTTGTGAATAGGGAAGTGTGGGTCCCATTATGCTAACCAACATGGCGACATGTAACTAATTCAGAATATCACATTACATTGCTCCTCCTCTCCGGCAACCAAGCACCACCTCACAGCGTCAGTGAGCGTATTCAAGCCTGAACGGAACAAACGCTCTCCGCATGTGACACCTACCCCAATTCGCAGGCACTTCGCAGTGCTCGCCAGCCACCAGGGGTTGGTGGACTGTGGAATCATGTGAATATATCTCCGACACTATGAAACCGGACACATTGCCGGCCACAGACATACTTTTGAGGTGACGGGAGAAACTATAAGATTAGCAAGCTAAGATATTAAGGAATGACCAGCGCACAGCTTGTTGGTATTAAGGAAAGCGAGGGGCTCCTCTTGTGACTGTCACTCGATTTGACTGACGGTGCCCATTCTCAGCGCCGTATGCTTGATAGATGGCGGAGTCATTCGGCGGGAGAGCCGACATTGCCGGCGATGAGCCGGCCTCACTCGATGTCCTCCATGCGGAGGATTGCGTGAGGGCGCAACGGCTGCTGCGACTGCTGCTGATGCTCATGGCCGCGGTAGTGGTGGTGGGAGGCAATCATACCGTTGACGACGTCGGTCGGCGGCCTGCGATCCGCCAAGCGGTCACCTTCGCCTTCGTGGTCGCCGTCCGCTGAGGACGCGAAGGACATCACCCTCGCGGTGGCGGTGCCGTAGGGCTGTCCGGGAGGGAGGTAGTCGTCCTCTTCCTCCTCCAAATCGAACTCATAAACATCATCACCACAGCCAACACCACCGCGCGCATTTGCCTGATGAGACACGCCTCCACCGCCCTCGATTGAAGGGGCACCCTCATTGGCTGGGGACTCGTCATGATTGCCGTCCTCGGCGACCGTCTCTCGGAAGAACCGCAGCTGCACGAGCAGCTCCGCAAAAGAGGGTCGGTTGCCGGGCTCAAAGTTCCAACAGCTGTACATCATTTCGTACAGCGGTTCTGGGCAGCCCATAGGAGACGCCAGTCGACGGCAGGCCAACACCTGCATTAAGCACAAACACTCCTCAACACGCATGTTCAGCTCGACGCACATCACCTCCCAACACACAATATTGTTTTATATGCCGCCGGGTTGTTACCTGATTGCAGATTGCTTCCTCGGTGTTGAAGGCGGCGAAGGGGGAGCGCGCCGTTGCTGAGGATCTGCCAAGCGGTGACGCCAAATGACCACACGTCCGCCTTCTCCTTTAGCCATTTCACAGGGATCGAGCGCTTGAGGGCCTCGGGCGCCAGCCAGCGCGCACGCACGTGGCGAGAGGGGAGCTGGGAGGGGCACCAAGAGACGACGGTCGCACGATCTAGGCCGTAGTCAACCACCTTGACGAGCGGCGGAGACAAGGCCTCCACCAGCACATTGTGTGCGCTCAGGTGACCCTGAAAACTCATCCCCGCTCGGGACACATGGTCGGCTGCCTGGCAAATCTACACCACCCAACAGTCACGCACGCCAAAGTCAGATCGTGTTGACAACATGCGAACATCCAGTTGAGGATAGGATAAGCAACTTAAAAAATGTGTGTAACACACGCGACCTACATTGCGCGAAAAAGTAGCAAACCAAAAAAGATATGAGATGGGCGAGTGGAAGGGTATAAGAGGGGGTTGTGGGGGAGGGACGGACCTGTTCGAGAATTGCGAGTTTGCTGGACAGAGGGAGAAATTGACCTCCCTCCGCCATTCGTGCAAGTTGGTCTGCCAACGGTCCGAGCGGGCACGCCTCCATGAGGAGCACCACGCCGCCGTCCGGGTTTCGCGACCAGCCGAGAAACTGGCAGCAGTGGGGGTGCTGCCCCACAACCGCCATCGCCTGCATCGCCTGTGCTGACGGCACGGCGTCGGAATAACGGTCGGCGTGATAAACAGCCGCGACGGACTCGCCGCCGCTGTGGACGCGAGTTCCGAGGGTTACGGTCTTGTGGGAGAAACCCTTTGGCGGCAGCTCGCGGTTGAGCTTCACCTGACCTGGAGGGACGTAGAGTGGGATGGCGTCCTCCACCCCCTCGTCGTCCGCTACGGTTGGTAACAGCAGTGCCTCACCGCCGCCGGGGAACGAGGAAACAGAGTCGGGGTTTGAGCATCGACTATTAACCGAGAGAAGCTTCCGCAGCGCTGCGGCTTCATCGTTGCCGACGACCCAATTATTACTGGACAGACGTTTCTGCAGCAGCGGCGTGATGCCCGCTGGGTCAGCGGCGGGAGGCGCCACCGGGTGCTCTCCCCACGCGACGGAGGCGACGCGTGGTGGGAACATTGCCATCGCTGCTTGATCCGGCGACTGGTGGATCGGAATCGACTTTACCACCGCTGTCGAATTGGCCGGCACCGCCGCCTCTGGCCGCCGCCCACCAAAACTCGACAACGCGCGCACCCGCTGCGTCATCGCCTCTCGACCGTAGCACTTGATGTAGCAGACGCAGGAAATGAGGAGCAGAAGCGCCAGCACCAAAAGGACAGCACCGCCGAACAGAACAATCACTTCGAGGAGCGACAAGTCGCGGAGCAGCGGCAAGTCCACAGCAGGCGGGGCCGGCGTTACTTCACTGATAGCATCAGGCATCGGCGGAGCGGGTACGTCGCCGTCGAGAGGTGAAGAAACTGTGACCTGGCCGACCCCAAGCTGAGACATGAGCTCCTCATCGCCCGCGATAGCGCGTCGGATATAGTCTTCCAGCACGACTGCTGTCGACTCCTGTGAAAGCCACTCGGCCAGCCTCTCCCGCGCGTCCGTGAAGACAACTCTGCCTTGGACGACAACACTCCCGGTGCTGACCGAGTCGACAAACACGCCCAACAAGTCGTCCTGTGCCACGTCCTCGGAAATCGACTCCGCCACGGCCCGGATGACGCCGTCTGTAATCCTCGAAACCAGGCGGACGCGCAAGCTTACCAAGCCGACTACCACGTCGGCGTCAGCGAATTCGATATTGATGGGTACGACGTGGCTCTCGGTGTTGGGCGGCGGAAGAGGTACTGGTGGGGTGGAGGTGGTCGTCAAGGGAGCGGTGGGGGGAGGAGGGGTCGTGGTAGTGGTGGTCGAGGGGGCTCCGGTGCCAGGCGTGGGGGATGGAGCGGGGATCGGTGGGGATCCTGGTGCTGCGGTAGGCAGCGGGGGGGTAGGAGTGGTAATTGACGGCGACGAGGAGGTCGGGCTAGGTGATGACGACGCGGTGGGGGTAGGTGTCGGGGATGCCGTAGGGTTGGGCGGTGGGGGGTTGGAGGGGGGCGGAGGCGGAGAGGGAGGCGGGAGAGAGGGGGGTGACGGGGGCGGATAGGACGGTGGCGGAGGCACCGGCAAGTCCAACGTGGAGATGCTGCGTTTGATGACTGTCGACATTATATTTTCGCCGCCGATAAACTGAAGCGCGTGACAAAACAGAAAGGAAACAGACCAACAATCAGCGACGGCATACTATACCAATGTGTCATGATAGCTGTCACAAATTCATCACGAGTTGAAGGCAACTGGAAGGCAACTGGAAGTAGGCGGCTGGTCACTGATAGTTGTAGTCGCCAATGATACAGCGATAGGAAATTGTGGTGCAGTAAAAGCAGTGGTGCGCACCTCGAGCGCTTGCAGGGCAAAGTATACATCGTATGTGCGCGCAGGAGTCAGGTCACGAATCTCGACGGTGATCACGACGTCCGCCCGTCTTGCCACGATGTCAAACTCCTCGTTCAGGTGGATGCCCTTGAAGAATGAGTTGGCCTGTAGCACCGCGTCCACGCTAGGCAGGGCGCCAGCCTGGATGGCGGCGATGGGGTCTGCCGGGGCACCCTACCAAGTGTGGACAGCGCAGCACTCACATTTACAACGATAACCCCCTTCACACTTCCGTCAACACAATTCGTCACAGCGCAGTCAGAGGCCGCGACCGACGCAACGCAGTTCATGGATGGGCGAAGCTTACGGGGATGCTCTGATCGATGGCCTCTCTCGAACCAACAGCAGCGTCAAAATCTTCGCCTGCGTGTGCACCGAAATGTGGTGAGTGAAGGGGAGCCGAGGTGGGTGGGTGTTCTGACGGGGTGGAGGGGAGACGAGGGGTCACCGGTTGGGAGCACCACATAGCGAACCACGCTCATCTGCTTTGCAGACACGCCGATGGTGAAGGTGGCGCTGGTGGCATCGTAGAGGGAGGGGTAGCCGGGCGAGAACACGGGGGAGCCGGCCTGAGCTGTATTCATGAATGTGCGCGTCATGGTGCCGCGGAGGCCCGTCCCCTCGGTAACCTACACGGGGCGGCATAAAGCCATTACGAGGAAACATTGCACGCCAGTCTAACAACGATTCAAAGCGAAAAAATAACGGCAAATGAATGAGAGCATCAGCGGAAGAAAGGGGAAACAGAGACTCGGCGGGGTAAGATGTTGCACCATCTCCGAGGGAATCGGAGTCCAAGGAGAGATGCAAGGGGGCCAGAAAAAAATAGTGGCATTACAATTTAACGATTTGCCATACAAGAAGGTTTCATGAGAGTGGAACTTTGCAAAAAAATACAAATCATAAAATTTAGTTTTTTCAAGTCAGCAACACACAGAACTCGGAAACTCGGAGTAAATCATTTCAGCACGAACGATAAAATATATCACATTGCGTACCTGCTAGCTAATAACAAGACGATAGTAGGGTGTGCGATGAGCCTTGCGGGTGTTCAAGAGGCGAGTGTGTAAGAGAGGGAGAGGACATACGGTGAGGGTGAAGAGGTAATAGCCGACTCCAGGGGAAATGGTCTGCTCGCCGTCGACCACGCCGCCCGCCACGCCGTGATAGACGATGCTGTACGCGCTCGTGACAAAAAAGCTCCCGGTGGCCGCGATACCATCCTGGCCCAGCTGCAGCGACAGGCTGGCAAGGGCGGCCTCGTCAGGGTCGGGGCTGCCGAAGGCGACGAGGGCGTAGCGGACGGCCGCGGGGGCGTCGAGAGAAACAGCGATGTCAAAGGTTGTGCTGCCAACGTTCACGACCTGAGGGTAACTACCAAGGAACGCGGGTGCGGGTGGAGGAGGAATAGGAGGAGACGGGGGCGTCTGGCCGGGCGGGAAACCAGGCGGAGGTGGGGGGGCCGGGGGGAGCGGCGGGGATGGTGGTGGGTCGGGGGGGGAGGGCGGGGAGGGCGGGGAGGGTGGCGACGCGGGGGCTGGGTTGTCATTGTAGTACACAAACTCAATTGGCGCCGGAGTGGTCGTCTGAGTGGTTACCAGCGAGCAGCACAGCGCGGCGAAGAGGAGCGGGAGCGCCGTGTGAGGCCGGATCCCGGCCATGGTCGGCGGTCGCGAGCGACGACGGTACAGATACGGTACAACGGGGCGCGTTGATTGCGCCACGGCTTTCGGTGTTGTCCGCGGCCTGTCGCGGAGCCTGTAGCGGAGGGCCTACCGGTTTGGAAAAACTGCCGCACCAGCGTCTTTTAAGTCGAACAGTTGTTTAGTACAAGGTGGCGCGAAGGAGTTCGACGGGCGCCTTGGGTCTGATGTGGGTGAGCGACACCGAATGAGAATACGGTGCGGTGCAGTAGTAGCAGCATTTGTCCAGGTGGTGGGAGTACGACCAGCAACGCGTACATCAGGCGTCCCCTGTACGCGGCGGGGTTCGAGCGTACACGTTACATACTGGACTGTACACAGCACGTGCCCATCATGGACTGCAATATTCAAATGAATATTAAGTTATGTTTACTTACAAGAAATATATAGACGCGAGGACGAGGAAGAGGAAGGGGGGGGGGGGGGGGGGGGGGGGGGGGGGGGGGGGGGGGGGGGGGCAAGAGTCAGAGGGCAAAAGTGACAACAAGGTCACGGAATCCAATACGTATACGCGCAGCAAAAGGGATCACTACATTGTGCACGGACCTAGCAGAAAAAGCACATGAGAACACGAGGAATTCCCACGCAAAGCCGAAATCGCAGCACTTGCGTGGATGCATGCGTGGACTAGTGGAGGCGACAAGCGGCACCTCACGCGCCGCGCGAGGAAAAACGGAGAAGCTTGCGGCCCATGGAGCGGGTGAAGAGCGCCGTGGCAGGAGAAGGCATCAACTGAGAAAGAAGCGGCCTCCGCGCCGTCCGTCCGCGGCAACGGATGGACAACCCGCGGAAGACGTTGTCCGCGTGAGGGGCATGGACAACGAGATAATCTTTATGCGCAAGGAGGCAAACAAGTTGCACACATGTATCACTTTAGAGGCGGCTACCTCATGGGCCAACAGTATCAAAAAATCCGCGGCATGGCCACTGAGAGCACAAATTTCCGCGCATAACCGGAAAAGGAATAAAGCGTATACATGTCGGTGCGACTCCGCACCCCCGTACCTCCGAGTACGTATCGAACTTGGCCTTCTTGTCACGGCATATTAAAGCAGCTACATTCAAGAGACGGCGGGGGGCTAGAAATGCCGAACAAACTGGAAACTGCGGCACCAAGAGCAAGTTTCGATCCTCGGATGCCGTGAGCGAAAGTGCAAGACACCCATATCCGCAAGGACGGAGGCCGTCGTTGCCGTTATTAAGGAGTTGAACTAACATCGTGGGGTCCGTGAAAACCTCGACGCCAACCCCGAGTGCGCCGCGAACATCACCGATGACTTTCGCAAGGGCCATTACTAGCCAAGAGTGGCCGATATGGACTGAAGCATCTCCGCCGCATCGAGCAAATGGTAAGCAGATGCAATTGCCCGCGGGCGTAATCCGACACATCAACACACGCCAACTCGTATGCACCCCGCGTAATTTAAACCAAGAGGTGGCGAGAAGCACAAGTTGTGTGAGAGGGAAGCCTGGGGATGATGCGGGATGATGGTAGTCCGAAGATGCGACATACAGCAACGCGGAGGACGGCGTCATAGTGCTATGGGGACTTGTCAAGGAGCTCGACCAAGCGATCCCTTGCGAGCGGGCCCGAAGCCAAAAACACAGGGGTACCGTGGCTGAAAGGAGAGTCAGAAATCCTAGACTACGGCCGAGCGCGGTTAGAAAACGTGCGAGCGAGGTTACCGAAGCGAGACAAGTTGTCGCGCTAATGTGGGCTTGTAGCTTTGGAAAGATATCCGTGGCGAACTTATACCAATTTCTTCCATAATTGTTCAAGCGCAAGAAGGCCCTTATCACACAGCAGCCGTACAACGCGCAACGGTTTATTTGGTGCATCATTGTGATCTTCATTTGACAGACGCGGAAAGGGGTACGAGCGAGCGAGGACAAGCCAACTAGGGACCGAGCAGTATGCTCGTTGTTTGATCGGGCTTCGGGGACGCAACCTGCGCGAACCACCGTCGGACCTTTCGGGTGAAGCTAAAGCCGTCATTATTAGCGGTTCGGACTCAGCGAGAGCATGAGCACGGCACGCTACATCTAAGCACGCCCACGCCGAAGCGAGATCTACTAACCACATGGGCTCGTTGTCGCCGCCGTCTCCGTCCAATACACTAGGCTGGCGGGACGCCGTTGGGATAACAGTTGTCACTAGCCGCCAATACATGGTCGGCTCCGTTTGCTCATCTTCGTGGGTATCCCATAGCACGCGAGCGTCTTGCGATGTAAGAAAACGGATAGCGGAATAAGCGGAGCCCACTGCCAAACTAGCCGCATCGACGTGGGCCGCATCCACCAAGGCAACCAAGTCCCCTACCCCCATGCCTTTGGAAACGTATGGGACATCTCGAAACGAGTGTTGCCGGATAGGCTAGGTGCGGGAAGTCCCAATATCTCAGTCGCCACATCAAGGGTGGCATTGTTAGCGCGCCCGAGAAAGGTCTCGCCGGTGACACCGTAGTCATTGCCCTTGCTAGGACAGCAAGGGACCGTACGTACCGGCAAAGTGTCCGAAGCGGCGGTTTAGATGTTGATAGATACGGAACGAAGTGTGAGATGGCACCCGATGTGTCGGTTTTTGCCTTGTAAACCCTCACCTTGTTAACGACTCGGCGTCGAACAGGCAATAGAACAAGGTCCCATGTCCGGTTGCTTGTGACGGAGTCGAATTATGTTTGCATGGCTTTTGCTAATCCACAGACTGTGGGTTGACCACAACATCTCGGTATGACGCAAGCCCAACACAAACGTTGGCTGGCACAAGAGCGATGGGTGCGGTCGGGGGCTCAGAGGACTCGTCGCGGCATTGAGCAACCATCATGGAGAAGTCGGGGGGGGAGACAAAATCAAGTGGATCCTCAGATAGATCTCGTGAGCAGTGGTTGGTGACGCACAGCCGAGGAACTGTGGACACTTGAGCAACTAAGTCGCCAAGGCGGGCAGGGGGACTTGTTGTAAGTAATTCCTAATGCAGATTAGTTACAGAGAGCTAATGTATGCTCTGATAGAAGTCCTTATGTACTGGACATCATCTAGAGTGTATGAGCACGATATCACGAACTAGCGTATAGACAGCTAATAGCTATAGATGAAGACACTTCTCTCGTCTCGACACCAGCCGCCACCCAAGGCTGGTTGTTTAGCGTACATGTAACCAGCACACCGCAAGTTACAGTATCTTCCTTATCGAACCGTGCATACCACGTTCAAAAGGTTATGGAGCCCTCCACCTGAAGGATACGCGAGACAACAGTGTCATTCGGCGTGCAACTTGGAAACTCGCCCGAAGGCAACGCCACTCATTATTATCAATTTTTTTTTTTGGAAATAATAATACGTTACCCTGTACTATTTCCACCTTCTACTTCTGTTCTCCGGAACAGTTCCGCTACCATCAACTCTACTCCAGCCTAACCCGGCTATACTCTACTCTACGCCACGCCGACCTAGCCAACCACACAAGCGCACTCGCTTGTGTGGACATGGTGCATACATGTCCAAGCTGGAGTGGGGAAGGGGGGAGCACTGTGAGGGTGAATACCCATACACAGGGTGCACGACAGCATCAGCCGTAATGTAGAGCAGCGGACATATACACATGCATGTTATTGCCTTGGCTGTCACTGTGCCCCACACAGGGTGGAGGATACGGAAAAGGTGCATTGAGACACCCCGGGGCTACATGCCGAGGGGTCGGCGGGCATCAGGCCGTCTCTTTGTATACCGCCGTTAGGCACAATTACCGCTAGTGGATTTTTCCACTGTCCGGTTGGGTACTCGTCTTTTCCTTGGAATGGCGCCAAAATCAAAGCCGGCACCTCCCGCATCGGCCGCCGACTCGGCTGCCGACTCCGGTACGTGCGACACTCCGTCGGCCGACTCAGCCGGCGACAGTATTCGACGGGTGATGGAGCAGCTGCAACTGCTCCACGCCAGAATGGACGACCAGGACCGAACGCAGTCGGAGCTTCTCCGTCGGGACGCGCTGCGCAATCACCCGGCACCTACCGACACGGCGCCGCCCCCACCTGTGGCCAACCAATACCGGCCTTCTAGCGACTCCGTGCCTTCTCCGATATTTGAGCCGTCACCCCACGGCAGCGCCAGTCGCAGGCCCACGATCGACCCGGAGTTTGCTGCAATGACAGCAGACTGGGCCACCAACTCCGACGGTGACTCTTTTTCCCGGTCTTTTCGCATGGACGCCCCGCTTCTGCCGAGGGCGGGTGAGTTTAAAACTTGGAAGCGCGACTTTCTGTCGTTCCTTTCAATTAAGGGGGCTGCGATGATCCCTCAACTGGCTCTTTCCTCCTCTGGCGTGCCTCTAAATTCCGTCGCTCAGCGGTTCGCACACGCTATGCTCGTTCAGTGCTGCCAACAGAACAAACCAGCTGCACAAGCCATCGCGGGGGTTCCCGCTGGACGACCCGACTGCGGGACAGCCGCCAGGGAAATGTTGTGCGAGAGACTGGACGCGCATTCCATCTCACGCACGCTGTCGCTCCTGGACCGTATGATGGTTCGTCAGGCTTCTGGTCAATCCGTCTCTGCATACGTTCACGCTGTGAAGCAGTGCTTCGATGAGCTGAACGAGTGTCTGCAGCTGAAGGATGGTTTTGCTGCCATTCACCCCCACGTTCTCGCTCTCGTCATGATTCGCGGCCTCTCAAACGTTGGGCAGTATGGCCAAGCCAAGCAGTGCGTGATTAACGCTTTTTACACCGATTTCATTCTGTCGGCCGACAGAGTGATGGGGAGCATTCTCCACCTGGCTCAGAATCTGGACGCAGATGTCTCCAACAAAACCGACACTGCTGATTCAGGGACTGCGGTCAATGCCTTCCTTGCGGATCGTAAACGGCAGGGTGGCCGTGGCATTGGGGGATGGACCGCGGACAAAAAGAAGTCCAAGTTCTCGATGAAGTGTGGGGCCTGCGGAGACCCAAACCATGTCTGGTCGACCTACAAAGCGCCGGATGCTTATGTGCTCCGCTGGACACTAGCCAAGCGTAAGCAGATTGCCGAAAAGTACGCCGGTCAGCCACCTCCCACTGCTCACCTCAGCGACCTTCCTGCTGACGAGGCGTCTGAGGGACATGCTGCTGCTGAGGACGCACTGGAGTACGACATGCATGACGAATATGACGACATTGAGGTCAGTACATCCTTTGCCTCTGTTGTATTCACGTCCGCTACAGCTCGTGTTGCAGACCTTTCTGATTACTGGGTAGTTGATTCTGCTTGCTCCGTTAACTTGACGTCATTTCGGTCGGATTTTTCGGAATTTCATCCCTCTTCCCGCCGCAGCACTGTCGGTGGCGTCGGTGTCACGGTAAAGGGCAGTGGAACTGTCCGCATTCGCATTTGCCTGATTTCCGGTCGAACGGTCTTTCGGCTCGTTCATGCCCTCTATGCCCCTGACTTGTCCTCTCGGTCTGCGCAACGTATCAGTCGTCTACTGAGTGTCAGCTGGATGCAAAAACACTCAGGGTGCGCGTTTTCTTTCCCCACCGACACTGACTCTGGCATGTTGCTTGTCACCACAGGAATGGGGATGCTAATCCCGTCGGGGGACGGGTTGTACCTCCTCCCGAGGTCGCATGCCTGTGCGGAGCTGTCCTCGCACAACAAAGACAGTCATAGACAGAAACCTGTCGCACTTGCTGCTGAGTGTGACGCTGCTTTGTGGCATAGTAGAATGGGGCACCTGAACATGCAGAGCCTCCATGCTCAGCACTCTCATAACACGGTGTCTGTACATGTTATGCCTAGCTCTGTAAATGATCTCTCCTGTGAGTCTTGCAATCTGAACAAAGCCGCGTCTGCACCTAAAAATCGCAAAGCATCTCAGAAGCGAGCTGCCCCGCTTCAGCACCTGTCGTGTGATCTGTGGGGTCCTGTCAGTGTTCCCTCACCTTACGGTCTGCGGTATTGCCAGGTGGTCATAGACCATCACACGAACTTCATGTGGGTGAGGTTTCTGAAATCAAAGGATGAGACGTGCGCGAAACTGGAGACCATCCTCCTGGACGCGCGGCATACCCATGCCCGGTATCACTCACACCTCCATGCGTTTGCACCGTTTCTAAAATTCGACTCAGACTCGGTATTCGAGGCAGCGAACACGCAGGTCATGTGCACGAGATTGGGTTTCAGCATTCAATTCTCGGCGCCCTATGCACATCACATGCTTGGGAAGGCAGAACGCCCGTGGCGCACTCTGCGTGACTGCGCGTCCTCAATGCTTCACGCGATGTCAGTGCCTAACAGCATGTGGTCCTGCGCGATCAGCACGATGGTCCACCTCCGTAACCGTACCTACAGTCGGGCTGTCGGTCCCTCTGGGGGGGTCCTTGTCACCCTTCTTACAGGCGCAGTTCCGGATGCGTCAGTATTTCGCGTATTCGGGTATGCGGCATTTGCCAAGGTACCTGATAATCTCAGACGGAAACTCGGCATGAAAGCGTTCCGAGGTTTGATGGTGGGGTACTCTCACAACTCGCCGGGGTATCGTATCTACACCCCTGCGACCAGGCGCATCACCACGTCTCTTCATGTCAAGTTTGAAGAGACTGTGCCCGGATTTGGGACATCCCACCATGTCGCCTCGTCGATAGATGTGTGTGCAGACGCAGATACTGTCCCTGTTTCCCCTGTCAGTCACCCACTCATAGATCTGATCGTGGCCGCAGAGGACACTGTACTTGTGGTTGAGGTCGACAGACCCACTCGCCTTCGCGGACCGCCTCCTCGCTTCGGGAACAACGTTGCCCATGTATCTACTGTGCCGCGTGTGTGTGTCACTGACTCGTGTGATGACGACCTGTCCGACCAATGGATGACATCATTCCGCTTCCTGATTTCTCCATGATGGTAGCTCAGCCACGCCACTGGTGCTCTGAAGGACCAGTGAGTGAAGTCGCCCTGGTGTCCGCGAGCGTGTGTGTTGAACCAACATCCTTCAAAGATGCTTTGGTTAGTCCACAGTCGGCGGAGTGGAAGACGGCCATGCAGGTGAAATTCGACTCCCTGACGTCCAACTAGACATGGGAGCTCGTTCCCCTGCCCGCTGGACGCCGCGTGGTCAACAACATGTGGGTTTACAAGGCTAAAACAGACGCTTCTGGTGCTATAATAGGTTATGGGCCCCTGCCTCACGTCACTCACGCGCGACAACTTGGTTTGGCG
>JAPMLY010001603.1:0-97500 GCA_026401115.1 Tetraselmis chui
AGGATGGCTTGTAAGTAGCATGTCGCTGTGGGCATGCACTTATATTATTGGGAGTCCATCTGCGGCTTACATTCCTGTCTCCCCTTTCTGAATGAATGCACCTATCTATGCTCTACGCCGCGCGTGCTGTGGAGTAACCGCCTGTGACCAACAATGAGGGGAGTAGCGCCGTCTTGATGGTCGGAAGGGGATGCATGGAAAGGATGAAAATGCATCAGAGGATGCCCTTGAACTCGGGGTTGGTCTCCAGCTCGTCCCGAATACTGTTCAGAAACGTCTGCACAAGCAAGCTACTCAATCCTTGACCTTCACTCCTCATCACCCCCCTCCCTCCCTCCCTATCTCTCCCCCTCTCTCTCTTTCTCTCCCTCTCTCTTCCACACAAACACGCACCGTAGCAGCAATCACACCCATAACGGCCTGGGGGCTGTACCTTTTTCACAGAGATGACAGGGTAGGCGATGAGGGAGATCGTTACACCCAGACGCCCAATCATCAGCGCCGTGCTCTCAAACTCGATGACCTTAAAGCGGGTAACGAGATAAGAGCGCGGAGGTGTTCAGCAACGACCGGCAGACGTGCAGGGAGCAGCAGCATCAAGGAGGTTGATGCACGGGATGGATGCTTCACGCCACAAAAATCTCTAAATAAGAAAATAAAGCAATAATAAAACTGACGTAGGTGTGAAGGTTGTGTGCATGTGTAGGTTTTTTTTCGTGAGAGTGGTCAGTGGAGTAGAAAAGGAGTAAGATGTGAAGATTCTCAGCACGTTTTGATTTACTTTCATGAGAGTGGTCAGTGGGATTAAAAAATGGCTGAGACGCGAAGAATCTGCATGAATAGGTTCCCTTCAATGGCAGTGGTCACTGAAGCTAATATGAGTAAGATTTTTTGCATGCCTGGGTTTCTTTCCTGTCAGAAAGGTATCAATGGAGTAAAAATGAGTAACAAGAGGGAAGGGAGGCGAGTGAAAGTGGGGGGGGTATGCACCGTGACAAGCATTTTGCGCTCCGGGTCCCGATGAGCCCCAAGCTCACGCCCCAGCACAGTGTACTCATATCCCTCGTGCTTCACCACCAACCTGAACTCCGTGCGCGCGATGTCCCCGGGCAGGTTCATAAACTCCTCGTCCGGCGTGAAGCGGTAAAACTCCTCAGAGGTGATATAGTCAGGACGGTCATCAACGGGGAAGGCCCGCGTCACCAAGTCTTTGCTAATGCCCTACATGCACCCACCCGCCAAACAGCTTGCCTCAGTCACTCCGCTGCTCAACGCAGTCCTCCAGCATTGCCTATTGCGAGCTTATAGACCTACAGTGCTGTGTAGTGCTGAGTTGTGTTGTGGTGAGTCTCCAGAGTGATACAGGTGTGGGAGGGAGTTGCATGGCAGGTGGCCTTACCTCTAGGCACTCCACGCCTTCGATTGGTTTCAGGACTAGGTGGTTGACTTTTGTCTTTCCGGTGGGGGAGTACCAGCGCACATAAAGGCTCAACTGCTGCGAGGTCGGCTTTTCAGCGGACTGGCCACCTTTGGCGCGCTTCTGTGCGGAAAAAAAAATACTCAAGACTGTCAGCAGCGGTCAGCGAGCTTCCCGTAACTTGTCACCTAGGCGATGAATCTAACGTTAAAAATAACGTAATTACGTCAGAGTCAATGGTGGTTCATGAGACGTGCGACGCTACAATTCTGCGGGTCGGATATGCGGAGGACCACAAAGATCTCACCAGCTCCGACACCTGTACCTGTTCCGGCGAGTCGGTGGAGGGTTTTCAACTGGAGGCAGGGTGATAAGGGGCTGTCTATAGCGAAGTCCGTACCTTCCCCGCAACAGACTTCCCGATACCCCCGGAATTCCGTCGCGCCTTTCGTTTAGCCCGGGTGCTACTGGACGGACCCCCGTCAGCGACGGGCAAGTTTGTGCCGCGGGCGGTAGCAGCCGAGGTTGGCGAAGTCAGCGCCCCCAAACTCGGAACCCCAGCCCCATCCCCACAAGCATCCACTCCTTCCGATATACTGGTCCCGCTTCCCCGAACTGCGTCGCCGCTACCCCTTCGCGTGCTTCGCGACTGGCTTTCGGCACGCGACGGGGCTGACGCGGACGGTGGCATCGTCGCTTTTTGGGTAAAGTGCTGTGGGTTCTACCACAGCTCCACTCAGCACGCGGCGAACCCTGACTGCCTTAGAATTTCCAAAGTCCTGCAATAGACGCCGTGGCGAAAAAGATAAAGTGTAACAATGCGACCTGTGGTAAGCGCTGGTACTGAGCCTGCGTTGTACTATCTGGAGCTCGACAGTGCCGGTGGCGAGTCGAGAGGGCAGAGCGAAGTGGGAGCCGAGTTCAACTGCCAGAGCAGTCTTGCCACGCGGCGCTTGCAATATTTCTGATGATGATAGCTGGTAGATAATGTAGCCGTATATGTCCGTATGTACTACTCACATACAGCAGCCCTGTCTCTCTATCTGTACCCCCCTGTATCGCTAGTACAGGTACATCACCGTGCGAAGCTGCAATTCTTATCGGAGGTGCCCGTGACACGCTAACCACAGCCTTAGAGATGCTTCCCCCGCAAAGTCCAACGGTGGCTCGCGCAGGCTGCGTAGCCGAAGCCCGATCACACAACGAGCCGACTGCTCGGTCCCTTGATGGCCTACCCTCGCTCGCACCCCTTTCTGCGTTTGCCACAGACATCACTCCAAAGCTACAAGCCGACATCAATGAGCGCGTCAACTTGCTTCGCTTCGCGAAGCTCGCTCCCACGTTTTCCAACCGCGCTCGGCCGGAGTCTGGGCGTTTTGTATTTCGTCTCGGCCACGGCGCCCTTGCATTTTTGGCTTCGGACCCGCCTACTTTGGGTCGCTTGGGCGAGCTCCGTGACAAGTTTCTTGAGTTCTACGACGTTGGTTTCCGCGTCGCGGTATGTCGCATCTTCGGCCTAGCCTCATCCCACATCCTCCCGACTCTACGCTCCCCCCATGCTTGTGCTTCTTGCCATCTCTCGGTTCAAGCTATGCGGGCTGCGTTCTCGTCGGCGGGTGTTGACATGTCGGACGATGCGTGGGCCACTGCTTTTGCGGACAATTTGGCCCGATGCGGCGAAAATGCTTCGGTCCACACCGCCCACTCTTGGTTAGTGACGGTCCTTGCGGAGACCATCTCCGAGGTCCGTGGCGCAATCGGGTTTGGCGTCGAGATTCTCTTAGATCCCGCGATTTTTTAGCTCCCCAACGGCAACGACAGTCTCCCCGCGGATGTGGGTGTCTTGCACTATCACGGCATCCGAGGCTTAAAACTTGCCCTTGATGCCGTGGTTTCCGGTTTGTTCGGTGTTTCTAGCCCCCCGTCACCCGAAGTCGCTCTCCGCCATGCTGAGAAGACCAAGTTCGAGAAGTACTCGGAGGGGGGTGAGGAGTCGCCCGACATCCGTTTCATTCCCTTTGCAGTCACGGAATTTGGTACCCTCGGCGGCCACGCCGCGGCTTTCTTGACAGAGCTAGCCAAGCAGGCAGTCGCAGCTAAAGGGATGCATATGGGCAAGTTGTTGGCCTCCTTGCGTCGAAAGGTCTCTCTCGCCGTCCATGTTGTTCACGCGGACAACGTCTCGCGCGGTTTGTCCTCCGTTGCGGACGGCGTGGAGGCCGCTTCTTCCTCGGCCGGGATGCCTTCTCCTGCCACGGCGCTCTTTTCCCACGCCATGGGCCGCAAGCGTCCCCGTGCTTCCTCGAGCGGCGCGTGAGGCGCCGCTTGTCGCCTCCACGTGTTGCATTATCGGCGTGGCCTAGGAGTTTTCTTAGTTTAATCTGCTAAGTTTGTGCACAATGTAGTGCTTTCCTTTTGCCGGGCTTTGGATTCCGTTATCCTCTTGTCACTCTTGCCCTTTTATTTCCCCTCCCACTTTCTCTGTCCGTGCTCATTTTCTTCTTCGTGTAACCAATATCATATGCCCGTGAGACGCAAGTAGGTGTGTCGACAGTTGTGTGCGCAAAATAAGGAATTTATGATGGTCACGGTATAACTAAACAACAGCAAGACACGATATTGCTTGTAATCCTTATCGTGTTTATTTGTGCGAGGTCAACTATACGTATTCATTGATAACGTCCACAAATGTGAACATACATGTACCGATAGTGATGTTCTTTAATAGCCCGTCTAGATCATTGGCAGTAATGCAAGCAAACTAGTCTCCACTTGGCACCGCTCTCATGCAACGCATGAAGATCATCGTGTGCTTCGGCTCCGGTAGCGCCTTCGTTAGGCCATCTGCTAACATGTATGTTGTGCCCATTGATATAGCCGCGACTTTCTTCGCATCCACAAGTTCCCGAATGTAGTGGTGCTTAATATCGATGTGTTTTGTCATATTTGAGGCCATGGGATTATTAGCAAGATTGATTGCTCCCTCGTTCTCATAGAATGTCGTAGCACCGCGTTGGCGTTGGTGGACATCTTCCATCATTTGTCGAAAGTGTACCGCGCTTTATCATGCGTGGCTGACAACGACATACTCGGCCTTTGTGGTGGACAAGGCCACCACCTCTCGTTGCTTTGAGGTCCAGCTAATCGCTCCTCCGTTAAGCATGGCCACCTCTCCAGATTGCGATCGCTTGGTGGTCATCGTGCTAGCTGCCCAGTCTGAATATGAGAGCACTTTGCTGTCCTCCGCATTGTCTTGTGATGGTCGGCCATAGGTGATGACCATGGGTTTCGTCCCGTTGAGGTAGCGTAACAAACACTTGAGCTGCTTCATGTGCAATTGTGTCGGAGCGGTATGGCGCGTGTTGATGACGATGATCGCAACTGCAATATTAGGCATTGTACACATGCACATGAAGTTCACGGATCCAAGGACAGCACGGAAGGTCTCGTGTTCCGATGGCGTCAAGGCCATCTTGTCCTAATCGTATGCAACTTCTCCGTCTAGATAGTGCGTATGTGCCTTGGCACCTTTGAGGGTGTATTGTCCAACATGCCGTACTTCTCGAGGATTTCCTACGTGTATTGTTCCTGGGAGAGACTATTGATGGTCCCGACTTCTCTATTCTTGACAATGTCCATCTTGAGGATGAACTTGGCCTCACCAAAGTCCGTCATGCGGAATTGGCTCCCAAAGGCCCGCTTGGCCGATTCAATCCACTTCAATGAGTCCGCGACGATGAGAATGTCGTCCATATACACCAACACAATGCAGATCCCATGCACAAGATGGTTTATCGTGTAGAGGCGGGTGTCAGACGTCGCTCGTTTGAGTCCGAGGGAGGAGAGATTTTGATGGAAAAGCTTGTACCATTTGCGCGAGGCTTGTTTCAGTCCATAGATGTTTTTCAAGAGGCGCATAACTCGAGGAGTTCCATTTTCTGCCCATGTAGGCTGGCGCATGTAGACTTCCTCTTGGAGGTCTGCATTGAGGAACGCAGTTTCGATGTCTTCCGAGTACATGTGCATGTTCCGTTTGGCAGCGATGGCCGGCACCGTGCGCAGTGTGCCGAGCTTGACGACTAGAGAGAACGTATGAGTGGTCCACTGGCATACGCGCATTGACTCATGCACATTGAATGAACCCATAAGCAACCAGTCGCGCATTGAAGCGGTCAACTGAGCCATCTAGCTTGGCTTCGACCTTGAAGACCCACTTGTTGCCCATGGCGTTGCGTCCGAGTGGCAGATTCTCCATGCGGAAGGTACCCTTCCTGTGGAGTGACGTAAGCTCTGAGCGGATGGCCTTTCACTATGTTGTAGCATATTTACCGCTGTGGGCATGCTTGATGTCAATTGGCACAGGAATATGCGCCGCATGTGGGTACGTCACGGGTTCCTCGCTTTGGGCACGTTGCCCCTGTGGCCTTGCAGCTTGCGCCTTGTACGAGGTGGTCGCGGAGGCTTATTTTGCGTGAAAACCCTGGCCGTCCTATTGGTGCGTTGGACATAGGCGGCTACCGCGAAGCATGATGAAGACTCACGGTCAACATGGTCAGTGTCCGCTGATTGAGCATGTAAGATGTGGTCGTATGTAAGAGTTGGGAACGGATAGTTACACGGAGGTCGTGCCGGCCATACAAGGGGGCCGGCTGTGGTGACTAGAGAAGTGAGAGGAGTGAGATGGCGGCCACCGGCAGGGCCGGCCGACCGCCACTAATAAGGAATAGAGTACCGCTAATAGCATTACACTAAGTACTAGGATGACAAATAGCTACCTTGTATATAAATAAGCACTAGGCAACGGGATGCTAGTGCTAACACCCCTCCCTCAAGGTAGCCGAGGTCTTGACGTCGTCCTAGCTTGCATCGAGGAAGGTGCCATCTTGATCGAAGGTATAGTGCTTGTAGCGTATCGTGTAGTCTCAGACCGGGTAGGTGTAGCGACATGCGCTCACATGAACGTGCCGCTACCGGCGAGTTGCCGATAAGGAGCGGTTCCAAATGTACTGCATAATGTACTATTCTGACATGTAGCGGGAAAAACCGTCCCCGGGCGAATTAGCCCACGCGTGAGAGCGACCGGCGAGGACGAAGCAAAGCCAACAAGGCCGTTAGGAGCGTGTAGGCACGCAAAAGCATAGACATGCGCTGCTCGTGTTGACTCCCCCCTTTCGCCGTGGGAAAGGTAAGCTCCCCGCTAAGTTAGGTGAGCGTTGCTGCGTTGCCTCGGGCAATAACAATAATAGTAACAGTACTAATTAAAGTACGCACGGGACGAACTTTCGCGGGTTGGTCTTTAAAAACCAAATCCGGTCGAGAGGATCGGTAGGCTACTGGCTAGGTGAAACTAGAAGGTGGGTGGGGCGACCGTGGCGCCGGGCGCTTTACACACGCTCTCCTCCATTTTACGTGGGAGATGGTAGGTAAGTCGCGGACAACCAGCTCGAAGGCGAAGCGTGGTGTCGGTCGGACGATGAATTACTAGCGTGGCGCCGAGCGCTTTACACACGCTCTACTCTTATTTACATGGGAGTAGGTAAGACTAACGTGGCGCCGAGTGCTTTACACACGCTCTTCTCTAGTGTAACTTGGTGAAGGGCCCATAACTTGTTAGAGTTGGGAACGGATAGTTACACGGAGGTCGTGCCGGCCCCACAAGGGGACCGGCTGTGGTGAGTAGAGAAGTGAGAGGAGTGAGATGGCGGCCGGTGAAGGCACCGGCAGGGCCGGCCGACCGCCACTAATAGGAAATAGAGTACCGCTAATAGCATAACACTAAGTTCTAGGATGACAAATAGCTACCTTGTATATAAGCACTAGGCAACGGGATGCGAGTGCTAACATCGTCCATTGCGGTGTCTTGCAAGACCGCGAAAGGGTTGTTGGTAGGGACAACGAATTGCGTGGTGTCCACCCACGAGAGATTGGCATTGCCCCCTCCCCCCCCCCCCCCATGCTCGAGACCATTGGACGGAGAGGCTTGAGAAGTGCTAGAGGCGACGGATGGTGGTGGAGGTGCATGCGAAGGCTGAGACTCAACGAAAGCGACATGAATGGGCCCTCACACACCTTAATAAGCCGCATACACGCGACAGCGCAATTAATTTAGCGTGAGAAAACGCAGGTGTGAAAAGTCGCAGCGGACGTTTCAGGCATGTCAAAACGGAAGCAGCCGCCGCCGCCGACGCCCACAACACGGAGCAGTAGCAAAGCGACCCACACCGAGGCCTCTAGGCCCATTCCCGGTAAAGACCATGTCGCTCCCACTACCTTGGATAATACCATTGCTAGTCTTCGCTCTGAAACTGCCGAGCTCGTAGACACGGCGATAGAACGATCGCAAGCGACTTCACAAGGGTTCATACTGGCGCAGTTTGAGTGCTTTAGCGCGAACTTCGGTTTACAACACGGGCAGCCACCACAGCCACCTACGGCTGACAGTGGCGCTTATAGCCGTAGCGACAGACATAATACCCATGTATACGAGCCATACCCTTATATATTTGACGAAGAGCATCCTCGACACGGGCAGCTCGACGACAACAGCCTTGCATGACGACAACAGCGTTCGCATGCACCAACCTTCACAGCAGAAATTACCTTTTCAGAATTCAGACGGGACTATGTTAATTATCTGCACGCTATCAATCATGTCTTCCCGGAGTTGCTAGGAGGAGCGGCACCTCTTGATGCTGCCATTGACACAGCTTGTCAAAACTTTCAGAAAAAAATGGTCGAGTACTTTTGCGTGGTCATGAAACACCCTAATGTTGCTATAACGATGCAAAAATTTCAGCGGGACCCTTCTTTCTCAGCTCGAGTGTCGCCATGCTCAGATGCGTGGCGCACACTCATTAACCATTTCGACCTGCGCGTCGTTGGTATAACTATTGGGTTGCTCGCAAAACTTGTGGACGCGCAAGGTGAAACAGAAAGCATAGACGCTTTTCTGTAGCTTATGCTAGACATCTATCAATGCATTAATGAAGACGAGTTTATGGTTAGTGAAAAGATGCTTGTAGCATCTACTCTCTTTAACTTAAACAACAAGTTATCAAGGGCGCGTGCCAATTTGCGGCTCTAGATGCCAAACAAAATGGTTTAGCTGCTACCTCTATCCCATTCACACAGTTGTCCACCATGCTCATCCAACATCAATCACACACGACCTTCCCTGGCCACCACCATCCTGGCCAACGGCACGGCATGCACGATCCCATGGCAATATGGCATTCAACTTTGTTGTTAAAGCTGTTGTTGACGAGGCATTAGTTGCACGTGCCGACAGCTCACATCGCAGCAGGCACACACCTCCACTTTGCCGCTACTGCATTGAAGCCGGCCTTCCTATGGCCGACAAGCTCCATTGGCATCATGAATCTCCTTTGCCCCATGCAGCCCGTTCATGATCAGCAACGGGACCAAAAACCTCAACACTAGCAATACCAGCAATAGCAGTACGCACCCCACCCTTCATCACTTCGCGGCCGGGGTCGTGGTCCTCGTGGTCGGGGTGGTCGATGGGGCCGTGGAGGTCGCGGGACCTCGTCGCGTGATGCCCCTCCCGGGCATCCATATGTGTCCCACATTAATATGGTACCTCCAAGCGGGGACGTTGCCTCTACACATTCTGCTCTCATTCCACTTTTGGACCTCGATGAAGCACCCTTTATTAACATGGCCGATGGATTTCGTGATGAGACTGGACCCCCCTCCACATGTTGACGAGTATGTCACCTACATGCCCGGGTCACACCTCCGGCCCTCCTCCGTGGTATTCGTTTAACATTCCCACCCTCTCCCCCTCTCGTCGCCCGTGGGTTCCCAATCGATTGGGGATCACATGCCCTACGCTCTGACATCAAGGGCCTTTACGTTAGTGACATTGAGACATATATGTCTTCTCTGCATGCTCTTCATAAAGCTCCAGCCCCGCTTAGTAAGTGGGTTGTTTGGCCCCATACGCGCCGTAACATCGTGGCCGTTCATGGATAACACCTTCTCCATGGTACACACCACAAGCTTGGCCAATGGCTTTCCAATATCATCTCCTCTTTATCTGAACCCCATTATGGACGCCTCATTGCCCTCCTTCAGGGCATGCGTCACGCCCCATAAAACTCTGAGGACTCGCAGCTCCAAATCTCCGGCATCGTCCGAGTTTTTCAAGCAATCCTCATTGACACTCATCATCGAGATTTCTACCGCCCCACCTCCCCGTCCTTGTCCCATGTCGGAATCGGGAACGGATGGTTATACGGAGGTCGTGCCGGCCCCACAAGGGGGCCGGCTGTGGTCACCAAAGAAGTGAGAAGACAGAGACGGCGGCCGGCGAAGTCACCGGCAGGGCCGGCCGACCGCCACTAATAGGGAATAGAGTACCGCTAATATCATAACACTAAGTACTAGGATGACAAATAGCTACCTTGTGCATACGCACTAGGCAACGGGATGCTAGTGCTAACACCCCCCCCCTCAAGGTAGCCGAGGTCTTGACGTCGTCCTAGCTTGCGTCGAGGAAGGTGCCATCTTGGTCGAAGGTGTAGTGCTTGTAGCGTGTGTCTCAGACCGGGTAGGTGTAGCGACATGCGCTCACAGGAATGTGCCGCTACCGGCGAGTTGCCGATAAGGAGCGGTTCCAAATGTACTGCATAATGTACTATTCTGACATGTAGCGGGAAAAACCATCCCCGGGTGAATTAGCCCACGCATGAGAGCGACCGGCGAGGAAGAAGCAAAACCAACAAGGCTGTTAGGAGCGTGTAGACACGCGAAATCATAGACGGGCGCTGCTCGTGTTGACTCCCCCCTTTCGCCGTGGGAAAGGTAAGCTCCCCGCTAAGTTAGGTGAGCGTTGCTACGTTGCCTCGGGAACAAACAATAAATGTATTAATTAAACTACGCAGGGGGGGGGGCATGCGAAATGCCTTGCTCCGGTCGTCATCGACTGTCCCGACTCGATCCACTCACATCCTCGTTCGAGATAGGTACGGCTTTTCTCGTCGCGTCAACCCTCCTAACATGGGCTCCCCCTCCCCTTCGAGGCATGGGGAGAAAACGTAGTTGATAGTATCATCCGTATGTCGCCCCTCCCGACGAGTCGACATTGTCACGGTTGGGTGCTAGCTGTGTCATTGCACCGGCTGAAGCACAAGTTACCGCCCATATGTACCCTCCCTTGTGGTTTACGCTACCATGGGGACGCCTTTTCGAACCATATATTGTCGTGAAACCCTTGGCACACCGCATGAGGCAGTGAGGCATTCCTATCGATGGTGAGTACTGACCAGGGAAGGGCTTTGGGGGGGGGGGAGGGGTGGAGTGAGATCGTGACCTCAACCTCAAATGTGCCGGGTGCGGACGTTTTAATCGAAACCCTCCATACATGTTTTTCAAGCGGCGGCCGATCTCGAGGATTATTGCCACCAAACCTTGCCTCTCCACAATATATTCGACACAATCATACTAATTAATGATTTGCAAATTAGACAAATACTTGGAGGGGTAATGAAAATGAAAATGATTTTCAACAATACCAACAAATTGGACCGGTTGCTGCCTAACGGCCATCCGTTGCTCAGCCATTAAAGACACTTAGGAGCAAAGATTAGGCCGAGTACTCTTCGACCAAATACACCTATCGACACACCTATCAACAAAGTGTGCCGACTTTTCTCGAGGGTAAAAAATTGTAAGAAACCGCAGGAATTGCCACAGTCCCCCGCCTAAGCAGTAATAGTAGAAATAATTTTGTAATCATGAAATGCAGATCTACAAAAAATATGAAGCCACTTGTCAAGAAATGCAAAATGAAATTGCTGCTCGACCTTCACGATGCACGGCACGCTCCCACCGAACCCGGGTGCCCACCGGCCTAGACCGATCGGCTTTCAAGAGGGGTGACATGTCAGTCTAATCTAGCTCCCGCGTGAATTCAGTCTTGCCGGAGAAAGGAGGGGAAAGGCTAGCGAAAAAAGCCCCCTCACGCGGTCGCTCGTCGATCCCGCCGTCGCATCCCGTAGGCCCCGGCCCACGGTCATAACCGCTCCTCCTGTCGCGACTTTCCTCCTAGTCGAGGTCTCCCGTCACCTCGAGGGCAAGTGGGGGGACCAAGACTACCACAAAAAAAAACTAGGGCTCTTGCCGCCGCGATGAAAAGTTTTCCCGGCCATTTCCTAGACTTTTTCCTATCACGTACCCGGGGACATGTTTGGAAAACATCTTAGCGGTCGTACCCTCCGCCCACCGATCGCGCGTCCGTCGAGCACCCTTGTTTCGAGTGCAAGCCTCCAAAACGTATCCTACCGTCACTAAACACCGTAATAAATTCCAAAGTACTACTACTAAAGTACGCTGAACCGCAAAACATGGATGGGTCGGGCGCTCGAATGAGCTTAGGCACCGACCGTCTTCGCTCCGGGCTTGGCCGCCCGATTAGCGACATGATGGTGGACACTCGGCCCGTTGAGCAAGAGGCACCGTCCACCTCTCCCCCCTTAGCCATGCTCACCCCGGTCAGTGGATCCGTAGTCACACCTGACGGTACGCACAGCAAGGCAGAGCTTTACATTTTTTGAATCATATCCCCCCGACAGCTTCCGCGCCGTCCAATTCAAACTCACATCGCGTACCACCCAAAGTACAACGCCCCAGCAACATTTATTACGATTACAAAAAAACCATCCCATGGTACGGCGCGCAACATCGCGCTCAGCCGAGCGTCCGGACGCTCAAGTCCGCCCCCAACACACACCAAACCAAGGTCCCATTAAACCGGGTCATGTGTCGCCAGCATGCGCAGCCCTCCACGACCCCACTAACTTCACCTCTATGACTAGCACACCCACCACTTACTCTTACGGTCATTCCACCCCTCTCGACCACGATGTTTGCAACCTCTACCCTCCCCATGTTGCACAAACATACTTTGCTGAGGGATCGGCATGCGACACTACTACCCGAAGGCCCCTTCTCCCCCTGCAGCCGCCTAGCGAGACACTCCCTCGCCCCCTTCATCACGGCGCACCAACTCCCCCAAGCGCAACTCTCGAAATTGGTACCGCACTGGAGCCTTCCCCCAATCGAGGCCTCCAAACACCCATGTCCTCTCTGCTCCCTGGTCTACTATTGACATGGGACATTCCGACGACCTCTCGGCCCGCACTGTCAACTCCTACCTCGTTACATGCCAATACTCCACCGCCCCCTTGACCTTTCGAGTTTCCGGATCCACGGAGTTCTCCTTCCCGAATCAACGAGCTCGTCGGACTCGCTAATTTCTGCCTACTATGTCGCTCGCCGTTAGCTCCTCGAGACCATCAATAAGATCGACTACCTCACGGCTCGCTCGAAAAATATAATCGGCCGGGCACTCACCGGGCCGGGCACGGTACGCGCCGGACGGCCTCCACCGTTCGCACGGGCAACCCGATCATGCTCCCACACTACGACCACACCCTCCACCCCCTCGACCTCGTTGTGGGCTACCAAAAGGTCCGACTGGGCATTCCCACCTCATGTATGGCGGTTATTTCAGCTCGCTTCACACTAGCGTAACCTTCGATTGGCCGGTCCCGCACCACCTCGCGCCGCCGCTAATCTCCGCCTTCAAACCCTATTGAGTTACCCAAAAGTTCAATACCTTCGAACAGCAAGAGTTCCCGAACACTCATATCGTCGCATAAAAATCAGCTCCCTCTTCTTGATCCGTCTCTTTGGCCCGAAAGTAACCGCCCTCGTACATGAATTCCTCACTGACCGCCTCGCTACGGAGCTCACCACCGCCTAGTCCGGCTCTCTGCCAACCTAGGCCACCCAAGTCGAGGACCTCCCATAATCCACACAATTCTTCCTCCAATTCGCGGATGCCCTCCAACCGGTCGACGAACCCTCCCCGATCGAGAATGACCCCCCTCCTTTTTGTGGTAAATATCCTCCACCTGCCCAATAACCCATTTCATTCAGATTTAGGCCATGTAAACATACAAATCACACCAAATACATTTTACACTATATTATCCCTCCCCCAACAAATTCACACAATCACCATCACACTCCCCATGTCACATGCCACGTCCCGGCACCTCATGGGCGGCCAACTGCCTCACCACATTCCTCATCTAGTCACATTAATCAATCTCCCTTCCCTTCATCGACGCCAACGGCGCCATATCCCCTTCACACTAGCACTCCACTCTCCTCCATCAAACCGCCCGTGAATACATCAGCCTCCACTCCCAATCACACAACTCCCAATCCGTTTTCTTCGACCTCACCCGCCACACATCCCTCCAAAAATTCCCCGACGGCCCCTACTACCGCTCCCACCCCTCCCTCTCCCCCAACATCACTACTAGAATCCAAATCTCCCTCACGACAGAAATGTGTTGCATACGCATCGCCACCAACAGCAATACCACCATCCCACTCAAACAAGTATTTCTCCACCGTGGCTCACACACTCACGCCATTTGCACACTCAACATCAACCCCCATCATTAATCCACCTTCGGTAGGGCCCAGTTCTCGGACATCCAACTCTCTTCCACCCACTTGACCCATGTTTCCACCCTATTTCCTACCCTGCACCCCTCCCAGAGACGCCGCTCCGCCTCCCCGGAACCACACGCCGCCCACACTACCACCACCACTCCCCCTTCCTCCTCCCTCGAACCCCAGACCATCACCACCAACCTCACTCCCCTCCTCACCATCACCGAGGACTCCGCCGGCCCCATGGGCTTCCCCTCCACCCCCTCTCACACACCGTATCCGAACCACCCCGCAAACTAACCCCCACCGCCCCACCAACCCACCCCTCCCCCAAGCAACGGACTCCACCACCGCATCACCCCCACACCCTAACCATACCCCATTCGACCCCGCCTCTCCCCCAAACGACCCCATGGACATCTCCCATGACCCTCGTTCCCTTACCTACCCCTCCCTCAAACCTGCCCCTTCCCTCGGCGTCATCGAGCCCACCCGCCAGCACAACAACAAGAGCCTCCCCTCCCCTCCCCCCCGCCAATCCCCACGCACCTCCAAATTGATTCCCTACACCCCCCAACCTTCCCCCCACTCAACACACCAAACCCCGCCCGTCTGCACTCCCCCCACATACTCTCAAACCGCCACACCCTCACCCAAGACCCAAGCCGCTTCCTCCAACGCCCCTTCATACGGCGAACTCGAAGACTGGACGGAAGAACTCGAACGAGAGTACCCCACCATCGCCGTGACCCACGACAGCTCCGGCCTCTTTAAACCGATCTCCAAGACTGCCCCGGGCGACTAGGCCGCCTCTCATCCCTAAAACGATTGTAAATGGGCCCACAGGGCCGGAGGTCAGCACCCGCAAACCCCCCTCCACCCCCCCACCTGATATTCGAAAGGACACTGTAATTACAACTACTTGGGCCACCCTACCGCCTCATTTCCATCACCACACTAGCCCCACGTCTATTCACAACTACCTTTTTGACTTAAAACCCCTCTGGCACACCAACATTACCACATGGTCACAACTCCTACTCCACGCCTCAGCCTCCTCCATCCTCCTCAAATCCTAAAACCATATCAAAACTCGAAGGGGCCTCCGACTCACTCTCGGTACCCGTACGTCTCCCAGCCGCGGTGCTCACTAAACCCCTCGACACCATTCACAATCTCTTGCCCATCTCTCAACCAACCATCAAACACGCCTTTCCACCCACCAACACCCATCCATCTTGGATCCCCCTTCTACTCCCCCACCTTTCCCGCTCCCCCACTACCCTCATCGACGGCATCCGTCCACCCCGCATCAACACCGCCCCCCCCCCATTATCACTGCCACACACACATCGAGGCGGAGTAGCTTTCCCCCTCGGTCAGCCCCTACCCTCCCTCCGACGTCACACAAGTCATCTCAAAACATAAAGACTCAGAATACGGCCAAACACAATACAAGGTTGCATGGGCCCCAAAACACCTCAAGGAATGGGACATCCAATTTCAGCTCGACGACGGCTTTCGCCTCCCCCACCCCCACCTCGTTATGCCTCCCCACCCCCTTTCCCACCCTCTGCTCCATCTGCCACGATGAACCTCTCCATACAGAACCCGCCACATCTTGCACTACATGCCCGCACTTCCACTCCCGTCCACTCCCAATGCCAGAAACTTAGCGATGCGAATGGTGCGACCGCGGCCAAACACACGATACGACCTCACACGCCTTCACGACGTCCAATGGGCCCCCTCGCTCCAACTGCACGATGCCATCAGTGAGACCCCCTCTGGCCTCATTGCTCTCACTGCCTTCAATACCGACTTTGTCCAGATCACATTCCCCATCCTTCCCGAACGTGGACCCGCCCAATGGACGCCTCCCCTCATCTCATTCAAACAAAACGCAATCAACCCAGGCCTCGACATGCTCCCCACCGGCAAATTCACCATCCATACCCATCCCACCCAACATGACACAAACATCCTATGCACCCTCGACGGTCGCGCGGTCACAACCCTCTCCGGCCCCCGCATCTGACACCTCTACCACCTCTCCCGCCTCGACCTCACCCACCGCACCTTCGAAGAGGAGGTCCACCGCCTTATCACACGACTAGGCACCCGCTCGGAAATCCACTCACCTACACCCCCCACCACCACACGCAACAGATGGACCACTCGTCAGGATCTACTCGCAACAATCCGTAACACCTTCCACACCGAGACAGAACTCTACTCAGACCCCCTTAATAAATCACTGCACTCACACACCTACCACTCCCTTTACCCGGAGACATCGTCTTCTCATCTAGCGGCAGCAACGCACCTCACACTTGGCACGGCGCCAACATCGCTAATCCAGAATACGACCACGGATGCATGCGCCGCGCCATGGAACATGCAACCACAAGCGCACACTTCACATCTTCTCTCTCTCCCAACGCCACTATCCTCTTTCTCTCCAGCTAAGAACACACACCTTACCGCCACACCAAATACATCACCTCACAGTACACCCAACACCTCTACACCAACGATGCGAACACGTTCCTACCACCCGACCAACACACCGGCACCCCACCCCCACACCATAAGCACACGCTGGATGGTGGACATCTACCTTGTCGCCAACCCCCTCTCACTCTCCACTTTGCCCTCTAGCACAACAATGACCGCCCTCCACAACACGCTCGAATTCTTCACAATACCCACCTTCCGAACCCCTCAATCAACATCCCACCCCCGACCCTCCTCTATAATTACTCTCCGCACTCCACATGCATTTACCACCGACCCCTCAACCCACCCACCCCATCACATACCCCTTTCATGAACGCGCTTCACTAACATACACCCCCACTAGAGGCGTTTTTGCTTCGAGCTGACATGACTTCGTTTACACATACCGCTATAAAAATGAGGCTCCTCCACCCTTGAATCAACTGCCACCCACCCCGCCTCCGAGAGACGAGTCAAAATTATGGTAACCTCTACCCCTCCCTCACACACCATCAATCGGGCGGAACTCGCGGGCATTGACATTGACCTACACCTAGGTTATACCCACCTTCTAACAAATAGCGCATGCTCGATCCGCCTTATCCAAGGCTATATGAATTGCCCCACCGCTTACCCACACCACATCCAGCGTGACACACTTGACTCAATCACACACACCCTCAATACTCGCTGCGAGTCGGGCATTCGCACCCACTCGGGCAAAATTAAAGCAAGTAACCGCCCCACCGGCAACGACGTCGCAAACACCCTCGCTAACCAAGTTGCAGACGGCCAATCCCCGACACAGCCTACACCACATGTTCAAAAGTGTCGTTGGGCCACTAGACTTGGCCTTACACACTCACAACCCAAACACTAGGCGAACCCATACCCTACATGTACACAAACCTCAAAACTGACGCACACACATACACCATCGAACACGCTCATACATCCCTCTCACAAACATGAAAACACGGCGCCATCTTTGCTTGCGTCGCCGCGGACGGGGCGGACTTCACCTTCCAAAAAAACCACACCTAAATCACCAATATCCAATTCACACACAAGCAAGAATTCACGTGGGGAGTGCAAAACACCCGCCTCATGTCACACAACCCCACCCTACGTTTCCCAATGGCCGGTAAATGTCCCTCGATGTCCGGCCTTAGACAAGACCGCCACAGCTGTACGCTGCAACTCCTCCTCTCCCTAATGGAACGCCACAACGGAGGAAGATGGGAGATCGTCACGGCCGGTTTTGGTAACATACCCATCGGCTCACATAACCACTCATAGCAAACCCCCGGCTCACAAACCGGACTTCATCCGGCTTCTCGAACCTCGATTCGTCGGACACACCAACGGCCGACGACGATACTCCTCGATTAAAAAGACTCAGATAGGGGAATGGAAGTATTGCACAGACCACAACCTCTCCCACACCGCACACATGATTCGCGATAAATACACCCCTCTCGCCAATGCCTTTTGCCAACACTAGCCATGTACCGATGTCGATATTCTCCCCGTAGGCATGAGCCGAACTGGAGCACCTCACACATCCACCATCCACAGTCTCACTTCCCTCCTCACCCTCCGCACCGACCCTCCTGACATAATCATCTCAAAAACCCGACTCGCCACAACACGCATCCTCGCACAACTCCACATTCACAATGTACAATGGTTGCACCATCTCCTTCTCATCTACCGCATCAAGTCTCGCACGGCCACTCGCCGCACCTCTACTTTCCGCAACCGTACACGATCTTGACTTGCACCCACAATTTACCCGCACGACACACTCCCCGGGGGGGGGGGGGGAGGGAGTAAAACCCCCCAGCCTTTTGGAGAGGTTGGATTTATGAGGTTCACGGTCTAGTCCTAACTGATAAGTTTCGTGCATGGCATAGGTGGAAGGGCCGAGAAACAACAACCGGTTTTACCCGGCACATGTTGTAAACAAATTCAATTTCAATTTCGGCACATGGGTCCTCAAAGACATATTGAGGCTGATGTCGTCGACTTGGCTCTGATTGATAGTCTCTTTGTCCAATATATAAGGGTCGTGTGCACATTATAAGACCCAGTTTTCACGCTATCACACTAGGTGTGCCACCGTCAGCCGGTGATGGCGGCGGTGGCGGCTACTCCGGCCATGGACGGGCACTAAGCTACTGAAAATGGGACATTATCAACTCGTGCGTATTCGCTTGCGATCTATCTATGGTTGTGCCTATTAGGGCAACTGTTTCACAGCGTATTTATTCCAAGGTATTATCCAAGGTAGAAGGGGGGACATGTTCTTTACCGGGTGTCGCCCCAGAGGTCTCCGCGTAGGTCGGCATGGCGTTACTTCGGGTTACCGGCGCCGTCGGCTGCGCCTTCCGCTGAAGCATGCATGAATTCGCTCCTTTCGCTTTTCACACCGTATGTATTTTCACGTTTAATTCCGTTAGTCGCGTGTAATTTGCCCTTTTAGGCTACGTGAGGGCCCATAGCTTTTTATCGGAGGTGCTTGTGACAATAAAAGGTGACTCGACATGTGCGAGCGCCAAGGCGTTGAGCGATGGTTACAAGAGAAGTAAAAGCAGCATCGCGACGTAGTGCACATGTATAATGTCGACCTTTTGCTCTTAGGCATGCTTGCAAGACGCCTCATGTAGAGGGTGCTGGTGCGGGTAACCTGCCATTCCCATATCCCAGGGGCGCAAAAAATGTATCATGTCATTGTACATATTCACTAATATGTTCACAGCCGTTAACGTATATCTTCCGACAAACGGTGTACTAAAATATAATAGCCACATTAAAACAACTAAGCGAAAAACGCAATAGAAACCGCAAAAGAAAACGAAAATCCTTTATTGCGCGATGGCATGATCAATGTTCCGAGGTTGAAACGATTTAGCACTAGCTTAATGATCGGTAAGTCAACTAAAATATTCGGTCTAAGGTGGGCTTCTGCATGTGATGATAAAAACATGGAAAATGTCAATCCTCGCTACTCATGATCTACTCATCATCGTTGCACATCCATCATATTGAAGGTGTCATTTTTCTTCTTCCTTTTTCATCTATGCATGATACGATTCAAATGCTTGTTTATTAGCACAATTATTGTGATTTCACGAATTAATGTAAAATGCGTCCGCGATGAATATGCACATTGAGCGACATCAAGATCACAATGAACCACCGTAATAAACAACTTTTCGACGAAAGGTGGATTTATCTAACTACGATACGGGAATCTACTAGCAAATCGGCCATGACACCAAACGACACAAGGTATGGCCCCATGATAATGATGAAATAAATGCGACTTAAACGTGACCGCCTTCAACTAATCGCACCAAAAGCCCATGGATGCTTGTGTGGAAGGTGGGGGTTCTACTTGGGCCGTGACACGCCTACGTCCAATGATCGACCTCACCAGGCATCGAACCCGCGACCTTCCGCGTATTAGGCGTGCGCTTTACCGGCGCACCATAAATGCATACTTTACATATTTGGCCACATACCAAATATGTACCAAACTACGACATTACCCCCCCCCCCCCGTAGTCTCCCTGGACCGCAGCCCGGCTCCGAAACCAATGTGGAAGGTGGCGGTTCATCTTAGGCCTTCACACGCCACAATACCACGGATCGGACTCACTGGGTTTCGAACCCGCGACCTTCCGCGTTCTAGGCGTGCGCTTTACCGGCGCACCGAAAAAGCATACTTTACATATGTGGCCATATACCAAATATGTACCATACCACGACACTAACATTGCTTTGTCAATTTCCGCCTTACCTCTTAAAAAGCTTAACCATATCCGTTTGGGGACGGGGAAAGGAACCGATTCTAAAACCCGCCGAACATGGTTGGTCGGTGGCGGCTAATCCCATTATCTTCTCCGTTTGAATGCACCACTCCGATGACCGCAGATGTCCCCTTGTGATACTGAGGCGTGCTTCGGCCGTTGGGGTAGGCATTTTTGTATCAACGTTGGCAACAAGAAGCAAGCGGCGTGCCTTTGCATTTTCCCAACATGCCGCCGCCATGTCCAAAACCTCGGTCACGCCGCCGATCCGTCCGTACCCTCTTCGCCTCCACACGCTCGTGAGATGGTGGTCCCATCCCGCCAAATGGGAGAATGTCTGAGGCGTATATGGTCTTGAATTATATATATTGAATGGGCTTAGCGGGGGATCTCGGCACTTAATTGTACTAATGATGATGTTCTTATGATAACCCTCCGTACATGACTTCCCCGGTAATTATTAATCGCACGGATTGTATTTGTCGGCTCATCCCCGCTGAGCATCCTAGCTGCCATGCCATGCCTCCCTTGGCAGAGCTACACGGTTACCAACCACGCGCAAGTGAGGGTGAGTGTCGAAGGGCTTGCGAGCGCACAACCCGGGGCCGCTGCCGTTGCCCGCTAGTTCCTCTTCCTAGCTCCGCGTGGCGACTAGCTGAGTGTTTTTGAAGCATTGGAGGCCCCCATAGTCATTTAACGACATTGAAGGGAGTTGCTCACGCTAATGTGGTATTTTGCTTCACAAAATCGGGGCATGTATTCGAGGTTGTGTTGTTGTCATTTGGCCTCTTTTTCTAGTCTATATTACTGTGAATGGTTTCTAGAACATTCGCATTCGCATTCGAAAATTACAAAAAACACTAGATGAACTTGGACAGAGAAAAAGGGAGGAAACCAAAAGGGCAAGAGTGCCAACGAGATCACAGAATCCAAGGCACGGCAAAGGGCGGAAGCGCTTCATTGTGCAAAAACCTGGCAGATTAAGCAAAGGAAACTCCAAGGCAACGCTTATCATTAATATGCAACACATGGAACGAAGCGACAAGCAGTGCCTCACGCGTCGCTCGAGGAAGCACGGGGACGCTTGCGGCCCCATAAACCCTATAAAACCCTAAAAGCCACATGCTAAAGTAAGGCGCATATATCATTAATATTAACTCATAGTAAATTGGCGCCAAATATAAAGTACTGAATTACCCGTACGAGATGGAGTCATGATGCTAGTACCCTTACAACGATTCGTGGACATCGCAGAGTCGTCCCTCAGACTCCTCGAGTCCCCGGTGGCCCCCCACAGGCCCTGTCTCTGGCTTAAGTGTTGCGCTGCGTCTTTGAAGCTACGCTAGACGATAACTGGAGATTTGAAAGTGTCAGGAGTGTGGCCGGCCGGGCAAGCGGCTAAGGCAGCACTGCCGGTTGCAAAAGCTAAAAACTCGCCAATCAACTCACAATCCCGACCGTCAACTGACCTCCGACCTCCGAATGTTACGAAGACCGGGAATACCCCGGTAATATCGGCATCGAATTGGATTTCCTATTGGACCAGGGCGTGGGCGTGAATGACTTGTGCTGGGCAGTGGACAGTGCACATGAAGTCATTTAGCTGACGCAGTAACACTATTATTCGAGTGCGGCGGTTCGCTGAGACCATTCGCACGAGATGCTCAACGATGACGCAACGGAACACGGTGCGATTAGAGTGTGCACCTGTTGCGCGAGGGTTATGATCCAGCGTGGGTTATCAACGGAATGAATGGGCCACTAGTGTGGCACGCAGGCGGCGTGTACCCTGAAGCTGTCGAGCTGTCCATCAGCAGCGGCGCTCATCTGGGCGGTGATCTGGCTGACCCTTCGCCGGAAGAAGCCGTTCGCCCCGAGGAGCTCCCCCTCCGCTGGTCCGTCGCCACAGTAGCCGTCTCGCTGGCGCTCTTCCTCGCTGCTGCTCTCGCCGAAATTGGCGGAGGCTGGCTGGTGTGGCAGGCCGTGAGGGAAGGGAAGCCGTCGTGGTGCGCAGGCCTATGTATTATTTATTTACAAAACTCTCAGATAGTAATATTGTTAAACAGACGACTGTGTCAATCAATCACGATTTATTTAGCCGTGATATATCGCTACAAATAATGCGTTTTAAAATTTACATTGTTCTTGCACAAGTGCCCAATTATTTATCCTGTTAGTGGGTGAGGATACTCAACCGAGCGTCCGCCTGTTCTCCGCATTATCTGATTTGCGCTACCGCACCGCATGTTTTCCATTACGTCATCTTCTGTGCCATTAATAATAGGTGGGCCCTGCTAGGGAGCCTTGTGCTGGTGCTCTACGGCTTCATCCCCACCTGGCAGCCAGTGGACGAGTTTGGCCGCACCTACGCTGTGAGTTGGCCGCACTCACGAGCCCCACAGCCACCCTGAATAATTGCATGGAACTACACTCACCTCCTTTGTCGAACGTTTTGTAGATAAACAAATATCGTCCCGTGCTGGTATGCACCCTGCGATGTAGCGTGGCCGTCTCCCAGGCCTTTCTTTCCGTCAACCTTGTTCAAAGGATATTGTTTTGACGCACATGTGTATAGTTATGAAGCCGCAGTCGGACTAACCCTGCCGGCACCGTACGCGATGTCAGGTGTATGGCGGCGTCTTTATCGTGTTGAGCTACCTTTGGGGCTGGCTGGTGGATGGGATGAGGATGGATGCAGGTCAACACCGCCCCTCCCACCATCACCCTCAGCGACTGAACTTATTGTTTCTCCTCACACCTTGGCTGCTCTGACACGCCCGTTACGTCGATTCGACCATCTGATTGCAGGCGATTGGACTGGCTCGATCGTGGCTGTCATAGGTGTGCTAGCCTATTAATTCCCCCCAATGCCATGCACCAATGTGTGTGCCTCCACGACAAATGCTTCAAATGCACAGAAACGATTCGCGCGGTTTCGTCTGTTGTTGCCAGATAGCGCTGATGGCTTTTCTGCATGGTGAAAAATAAGCCGCAACATTCTATGATGATGCTCATGGAAATTATATTACAACACAACATTGATTACGTGAATATATGTGCTGGCGGGATGCCATCGCACAGATGTTAGCCCCAAAACTAAATTGTATTGTAAATGTCTCACCGCACTGCTGCCCTGCGCTGCGTGCAGGTGTGGCCATCGCATGGTTCTGGCCGAGGAGCGCCGCATGATAAGGGATCGGGAAACACCGCCTCGCAAAGAGGAGGCCGCGGGCTGTTGTGCTCGTTGAAGGAGACGGTACACGAAACGATCTGAGTACGCATGCCTGGGGTTCAGGAATATGAATAATTGGAAGAGGCGTGGAAGGGTGTCGACTGGTGCGATGCGGTTGAAAACGCTCCGCTGACTGCGGCCATGGATGATTGCATTATTAGTGTACAATTTATTTTATTTCGCGTAAAGGCGCGACGGCCGTGCCACCAACATTCATCATCTGACTCACGCCACCATCATCTCCCCTCATCCCCTGCTACCAAGGAGGTCTGCTTGGAGGCCAGGATGCCGCTAAACATCTCAGCGGGCCTCTCCATGTCGCTCCACCAGTAATTCCCCCACGCGCCGTCCACGACTGCCGATGCCGAGGCAGCACTCAGGCTATACGCTCGCAACTGCTCCACCGCATCCGTGTCCTCCCAAATCTTGTACGAATCCTGATAATTAGTTAGGCGGGAGTCAGGCGGGCTTTAGTAAAAGCCACTTCCGTCTCAACTTAGTGAGTGACTTAACATGCATAATTGTATTTCTATCTGATCTTATTCTGGAGCTTGTTCACTACCGCTATCCCTCAAATGCAGTCAATGAGTGATAAGCCAAAGAACTGTAAGATGTGTAAGTGTCAGGAAGTTCCCGTATATAGATTTGAGGCTGCATGCCTGTGTGCTAGTTGCCGTTTATCCATGTGTGTGTGTGTGTGTGTTAGGGGAGGATGGCACCATATGTAGTCCGGTCTCGGCATCCGTTGGCGCGCACTCGCAGTCCTCGTGAGGCGCGCAGCAAGTGTACATCGAGGAATATATGACCAGCAGGCGGCAGCCATGCTGCACCATACTGGGGTAGTGCACCTGGAAAGAGGGGGCGAGATGGGCCACACTGTGATGCCAGCTCTAATTCAATACTGCTCTACCCTATTGAATTATTTCTCAGTATCTTCTATTTCCTTACAAGATTAAGGACGGGCATGAATTTTGTTCTCTTTGTCGATGTCACGTTATTCATAAAATAGTCAGAGGGCAATAATCTTAACAAGAAAACACATCAACAGAAAATAAATACATACGAAACCCCATAAAAGCCAATGTAGTGACTTCATATACACAACAGTATTCGATTCGTCAAGACAAAATGCTGCAAATGAGAGAGGGTATGCAGTGTGTCGTAGCGCAGTTTCCACAGATACCTTGAGGTAGTCGGATGGCGAGGGGCCAAACTGGGCGACGTGGTCCCACGCGCCAGTGGCGTTGACCAGGCGACTGACTGACAGCTTTGTGCGGCAGCTGCGGCAGGCCACGTTGAGTTTGGTGTGGTCGTTGTAGGCCATCAAAACTTCGCCGTGCGGCCATATGTTGACCACGTTGGGTTTGCTGTCCGGGTTGTCCGCCTGCGCAGCCACAAGCAGAAGGACTGAGTGCATGGGAAGCATCTTTCGGAAGGTTGGGGGTAAATGCCTGGGTAGAAGTATGCATGTAGATAGGAAGATTCGAAATAGGCAAACTAGGATATCGTATCGTATTGAAAATGTATGGCACGTCTGGCTATACGAAGAGGTTTATGTTACATGAAATGCAAATGTAAATAATTCATGGCAATATGAAATAGTCTATGAAACGTTGTGCGAGTAAAAACAGTAATGCGAAAAACTCGGGTAATAACCAGACACATGACATGACACAATGCATAAAAACTGACTTCTACGGCAACCTCGCGGGAAGGCAAACATTACACGCACGACTTAGCAATTGTAAAAGAGCAAAGTCACAATCCGTCAAGGACTCTACAAAAGTAGGAAACCAATAAGAAAACAGGATGCGTATCGATAACAACGTATCACTGAGGTCGAAGAGCGGGGGTAGCATTCAGCAGGTTCATATAGCCTCACAGAAAGAAAAGTGAACGGCAATGACTCATTGTCGTGGACGAGCAGAGGGAGTGTGATAGGCAAGAGAGCTCATTCGCCGTGACACGCGGTGTGAGTTGGCCGCACCGTCAGCAGCATCGGCCTGCTCCAAGTGTCGCCGTCATCCCACGACTTGCTCACCGCTGCCGCCGCCAGCTGCGTTCGGAACACCATCATAACGCTGCCGTCGCCCAGCTCCGCCACCGTGCCCTGCGCGGCACGTGCTACGAGCTTACGTGTAATCTACTTCATACGTCGAGTCGAAACAAAGGATACTTTTTTTCGTCAAGAAGGAACATGAACAAAGGGAAATAACAACATGGATAGAAAGTAAGTAAGGGCCGGGTCAATGATATTCGGAGTTTCCCATGCACCTTAGTCCCTGTTTTTACATAATTTGATTATAACAGGCACCGACGTTCCTTGCTATCATAGTCAGCAACATCCAACTTTCCAACGAATGATGTGTACATAAAAACTGTGCGCATTAATGTAACAACACAGTATAGAAACAAGGTGCTCGACAAGTGCTCAAATGTTCGCTTGTGAGCAAAACAGTGAAGCACCACGATCGAACTGGTCAGGCACAGCATTTTCCGGCAGCTGTGTTTCGAGAGCAAGACACGGTCGATATGGATATAACCACGCCTACATACCTCGTACAGATGGGTGTCCTGCATAGTAATTGCGCCTCGCGCTGTCCACGTCTGTCCCTCGTCGTGCGAGACGAGAATTCCGTGAGAGTCGGGCGTGTCTGTGCTGCAGGGCGTCTGAGGCAGCCACGGGATGGGCGCGACAACTCAAAACTTCAATCAGCTTAACTAATCCAAACCGGAGAATATACTGCACCGAAAAAAGAACCAACCTGAAAGTATCGGTAAGACGTATATCAGAAGAAACACGCATATCACTGCTCTGGTTCCCTTTCAAGTCCAGCACCATTCCGTCCGTAAATATGAAACGGGAAAGGCTAACAATTCAGAGGTGTTTTTTTAGGTCTGCATGTCAGATTAGCAAGACGGGCAAGTGTATGTCGATCAGACACATAATCGCGACGAGTTCCGACCACCACGCGGAATCGCTGTTTCACAGAGAATGCACGTCGTGGCCTGGATTCCATCACGATACCGGCGAGCGCACCTCCTCATTGAAGTAGTACGACTCGCGCCAGAAGGGCAGCATCCATGTGCCGCTCCTGGTCACCAGTAAATTATTGGCGATGACCTTCGGAGTGCCGCCCTCGGCCGCCATGCTGTACACCCGTCGCGGGGCCGCCCAAGTTCGCCCGTCTGACGATACAGTCACCATCACGTCGCCGCCGGGTGTCCACCTGTCGAAAGCCCCACGTCCAATGTCGAAGCTCAACATGTAGTCACAGGAAAGACGGGGTCCTTTGGCTTAAAAACTTATTCCGTTTCGAGTTATATCATGATCATGGTTTCCAATATTGTAAAGAATATAGCACTGTGACGCTTCGACTACCGTTTCAGTCAAATCTGCGATTTCCGCATAGATTTCAAAATACAGCTCGTTTTTTCCGCGTCGCAAGTGAGAAAGCTTACGGGGTGCCAAGTCATAATTCTGCGATACGACTTTTACACCATATCAAATCGACAATTCTCGAAGCAGAGCGAGGGCCGGACCTTGGGGGGAACTTTGTCGTCTTGGGTCGGTAGCACCGCTTGTTGGGACTCTCCGTGTAGAACATCCACATATCGCCAGTGCTAGGGTGCAGATGCAGAACCGGAGACCACTGCGCACCCGTAACGGGACGTCGAGCTCAGCGTTCGAATCGGCCGGAAAACAGCACAGCTGCACTGCCAGCAGGTCTATCGCTGTCTGCGGGCCGCCAACTTTGGGTTGATAGATATTCAACCAATGGAATTCGACTGATAGGTATGCATCAAATGACAAGTTAACCATTAAATCCGAAGTGCGATTTTAACCGGTGTAGCCCGGTTCGTAATTCTTTTAGAAGCCAGCTTAATACACGAGCTAGAAATGTTCACGAACTGCAAGAATAAATAACGCCTTAGTAAATGCAAATACACTACGGTGCTACATTGAGAGGAGCCACTATTGATGGCATCAAATCAAACAATGGCCAGCTCCAAAATATATCAGGCAGCAGAGCAGTTATTTGGGGACACTTAAGCTAAATATCTCAATTTATTTTTCAGAAGACATTTAGCATCATTGATGAAAAATCTAACCAATGAAGCTGAAATGTTCATAATTTACTTACAATATAATGAACCACATATGTAAGGATTCGAGTACATTATATATAAAATGGGGACGGGTCTGCCAAGTTCCTTCCTTTCACCTGCACGCCTCGCGCCTTGACGGGTAGCTTCACAGGCGCAGTCCACTCCCGCCCCACCCCGCCATCCGTACTTGCGCTGACGTATATTCGCTGGTCGCCGGCGCCCTCCGTCCATTTGGAGGCCTGGAATGCAGCCAGGAGGTAGCCCGCGCGGGGCATCGCCGCCACGCTGCCCATGTGGACGTAACGCAGTGTCTTCCCTGCAGGTAATTTCACGCAGCAAAAACCATAAACTGCGCCAATACACTGCGCCGCAGAATAGTCAATTTTTGTGTGTATGTAGTATTACAATCAACAGATATGAAAAAATAACACTATAACATATTTTAAACATTAGAGTGTATCCGTCTGGCCTAAATGTTGGCCAATTGGGAATCGGGACGTTAAGTACTCAGCAGCGCAATTGCAATAATGGTTCTTTGCGTGTTGTTAATGTACCACTTATCCTTAAATTTGTCCAATCAGAGAAGTAACCAGTTACCATAAAACCCTACTACTCTAGAACCCAAGGCCCGAATCATCGCCCGGAGGATACCCAAAGAAGTGTGTAGCAAGCGAAAATACGATGAAGCAAGCCAAAATGCTGATGCAAGCGGAAATGCGGATGTTGGGCAGGAGAATGATGCACAAGCAAGACACCGAGACATCACACACACAACAACGGCGGATTATTTTCCTTGAACAATTATTGTAGACGAGAAAACGCAAACAATTATTGTTGGCAGTCAAAAGGAACACACATATTAACGAATCAATGTACTGAAGTAGTTTACTCATCAGCCGTCCACACAAGACTAAAAAACGCTGTAATCAAGCCATCGATCAAGTTCCGCAACGCAAATGCATAAGTGATTGGACACGTATGATTGGACAAGTATTGGCAGAAAATAAATAGGCACAGGGAAATCAGCGAATGCCGTAACATACAATTTTGTACTCAAGACTCAGCCGAGAAATATTAGGGTTGGGTTTGATGTGTTCGACCGGGCAGTGCAGCGTTGAGGGGGAGCGTACCTGAGGGCGCAGCGGCCAAATGTTTGAAGACGTAGGTGGAAAATTCGGGGACGAGTTTGAGGGGCTGCGCGGCTGTTGGGCAGCCCTCGCGTCCTGCGCGCGGTTGGGAAATTATGGAGGGTGTGTTTGAGACTTTTTAGATGGGAAAGACGCACATTCATATCATCCAAATAATGGTTTTATCATACACAACATAAAAGACACAATAATAATACCGAAAATCAAAAAGATTACGCAGGGTCGCTTTAGAATTCAGTGTATGCGCAAGCGGACAGATGTTTTTTCTCTGGTGAGTGCATTCATTGGTGTCTAATCCGAAAACCCTTGATTTTTTTCATAATTTGTTTTACGCAATTAAACGAAATTTTGTTCACATCTGACCAGCAAAACGATATTCATAAATATTTCCTTTATAAAAACGGATGTTCATCATCGCACGCCAGTCGGGGTTCACTGCATAGCCCAATCATTTAGAATTAAGACAAAAATGATTGCACGAAATGGTATAGAGCAACATTGAGAAGTGAGCCTCACGGCGGCTTTTGAAACAAACAAATCCCATGGCCACATCAACGAAGGGTTCAGTCAGCGCAGGGTACATTGAGTTGAGTCCCGCATTCGCAGTCAGTACAATTTTGACATGCTTTTGAGGAAAAACGGCTATTCTTAGGGGCTACGTAGCTGCGACTAGGCATCAGCCCTTGAGTGGCATGACAGTTTGGGGGGTTTGCTGCGAGGGCATTTATAGCGTCCGCACCGGTTTGGTTTGCAGCAGTCGGCGGCATGGGAGAGGGTGGTAACAGCTGCACCCCTGTTTGCAGGTTGGACGCTTTGCAACGCCGCTTGACAACTCCGTATAAAAACGCATCCAACGGAATGTGGTGGTTGTTGATGGGGTACACGCGCGGGTTGCGAGGCAACGGGCGCTCCTGCAAAACACCAGTCACGGGGGTGCAAACCAGCGCGGAGGTGCGCCGGTCAATCTTGGGCAAAGTCGGCCGATGAAAAAAGAATCAGATATCATCAATGAAACATTTTTTTACCTATAATTCGGTGTTTACATCAATTGATATGAGCGCTTTCATGAAATAAGATTTAGCTATGGTTCGCTCCTTGCGCTGCAGTGGCATCGACATCTCGCGGGGATATCGCGGTTAGAATAACACCTGTGACATGCGCGTTTATAGCGACGACTAGCAGCTGACATGGCAAAACACTTACAAGAATGAATTCGTGATTCCGTCGTTGTTCCTTCGCAGACCGAAAGTGGATTTACCACATCAGAAACACCGTGTGCATTATATTACTCCTGTCGCTGTAACGCTGTTAATTCGATTAGTTTTACATTAGCGCGCGGTGCCTGTCTTATGACGAACATGCAGATGGTTTGCTCACTTTCACGAGCACATGTTGAGGAATTAATTGGTTTTCTCTCATCGGTCTACTACGCCTGTAACAGTAGTGGCACTCTAAAATATCCAATCACTATCAGAGAACAAGACATCTTTCCACAAAACACCATGTAGGTAGACGTAGGAAACGATGAGTTATTATTGGGGTGTCTGACAAAGATGGGTGCTAGTGGACGCAATGCCGGGCGGCGCTCACCCTCCCAAGGCGACCAGCACCAAAGTACTCCTCCGCCTGTTTGCCGCCCTCCACCGACGCCCCCTCACCCTCGCCCTCGCCCTCATTTTCCCCTGCGTCGCTGCTCTTCCCGGCAATCTTCACATGAAAGGTGGCATCCATCAGACAATCAACGCTTCCTTGCACCCCCCCCCCCCCCCCCCCCCCCTTCTCATCAGCTAAGCGCCTACCATAATTCTCATCTGGAGGATGATCCCATCTGCTCACTGATTTACTTGCAAACACATCAAAATATGAAATCCTTACTAAACTTGAGTTATGATTTACCTCTTAATTATTCAATTTTATCAATTTACTTTTTCTGCACAAGTCGCACACACCCGACGAAAGTAAGCCATGTCAAGCAAGGGCGCGCCTCACCTCTTGATGTCCAACAGAATTGAACGGCAAAGTGGAACCAGCGCGCTGTGACTTTGCCGACACCCGTATAGAAACACGCGCATGCTTCACGTCGATCGCACCCTCCTTCGTCCCCGTCGCTGAGGTTCCGGCCGGACGGGGACGATGACCCGTCGACGTGGTGACGTTGTAAAACAACAGTTTCTCAACGTCGTCGTCCTCAGCCCACCTACTACTAGCACCCCCCAGCTCTTGCCCCTTTTTTGCGACAAGTTCAATCGCGATTTTTTTCCGCTTCTGCAGTCGGGAGAAAATAGGGAGGCGACTCTGAGTCGCTACACTTCCAAAGGGGCAGCCTACTACGGATGCCGAACATATTTAACAAAACATACACACGAAAAACGCGCAGGATTTCCGAAACGCACGCTCCCAAGATCCATGCCCGATGCCAAACCTAGGGTTGAGAAGCGCCAAGCTTTCCCCTTCCGAATGTTAATTTCATGTTTGTGCTGTGCGGCCCGTCGTATTTCAAACACATTACAACGCGCTGCTGCAATCTATCATAGCTCGATTTCTTTTGTGGACGGATCAATAACGACTGGGCGACAGGCCTGCACTTGCCTGGTGAACCGGAAGCCGCGTTAGCAATACCCATAGAAAAATGCCTGCAACAAACAACAGTATCGGGTTGCTTCGCTGTGCCCCCCGCTTATTTGAGCTCCTGGCGCTCGCGCGGCCGCTGCCTGCCGTCGCCCACGCCCCTTCCGAGTACTGCGCACCCCCGCACCCACCCGGCAGCAGAGGATCTGACGCCCGTGAAGAGGCGGGGCGACGGGCCGCAACGCCACCTGAGTCCCTACCCGACATCGTTGTCAAATCAGTGGGTCCTCCACGACTGCGCGATAGGTGGTCGGGCTATTTCAGCGGAGGCACAAGTACCATATTCTCCTGCCTCCGCCTTGCCTGGTCCTCAACACAGTTGTTGCGCGCTGGTCCGCCTTGCGCTGGTCCTACAGTCGACAAGTTTGACCCGAGTCGGGAATTTGACCCGGAATTCCACGGAATTCCACGATCATTCTACAGCACTATCGCTCTTTGTACGGGTAGTAAGTAGTACGGGTATCGACTCCAAATACCAATTTAGCGACTGGGAGTCAGATTATGCCAAAGATGACAGTTTGCTTACATTTTAAAACAGGCACTAAAACACCTATTCAGAGGTGTTATTTCTATTCAGCGCTTGATCAGGGAAGGGTGGGTGGGTTGCGCGAGCCGAATGGGCGACCGCAAAGGTAGAAGGTGGCTGCTACCAGCTAGCGGAGCTGCTTTATAGGTAAAGCAGGTGGGCGTCCGCCGCGGACAATTTACTGCGCTTGTGACGCTTTGCCTCCGCGCGTTGCCTTAGGCGGACTCAACATGGTACGTTAACTAACCGTTAAACCCCAATATTTTACCAATATACGAATTTAGCGACTGGGAGTCAGATTATGCCATCAATAGAGACTGAAGGTCTGCATAGGCTACTAATCCGGGGGTTTGGCGACTAGCCAGCCGAAGAATAGCCAGGCCGCCGGGGTTTCGCTCATGGTGGGGTCGATGTACTTGCCAGTGACGACGTCGCTGGTTTTCGACCAACCACCCATGTAGCGGATATTAGTGAGGTGTGCGCCGATACATGCGGCTGCGGACACCGCGGCTTTCCGTAGGTTATGCGACGTCCACTTGAATTGCATGGGGGGTGAAGCGCCAATGGTGTTGCACGCCTCACGAATCCATTCGGTGATGGTCCCGGCCGTCCACGTCTGCGGTTGTTCACCGGGCGTGACGGCCCAAAAGGTAGTTGGTCCGTAAAGACACGACCTCACCCGCCTCCACGAGGTCCAGTGGGCGCCATGCCTACAACTACACGACACCATCAGTGAGACCCCCTCCGGCCCTACCGCCCTCACCGCATTTAATTCCGGCTTTGTCCCCTCCACGACACCCATCATGCCAGAACCCGGACCCCCTCCATGGACGCACCCCCTCATCACATTCAACCACGACCCCATCCACCCCGACCTCGACATGCTCCCTACCGGTAAATTCGCCATTCACACACACCCATCACTACACGACACCACTATACTATGCACTCCCGACGGCCGCGCGGTCGCCACCCTTAGCGGCCCCCGCGTCCGACACCTATTCCAACTCTTCCGCCCCGACCTCTCGCAGCACACGTTCGAGGAGGAGGTCTACCACCTCCTCACTCGCCTAGGTTCCCGCTCAGAAATCCACTCCCCCACACCCGCCACCACCACCCGGAATAGATGGGCCACTAGAGAGGACCTCCTCTCAGCTCTCCGTCATACATTCCACATCCAGACAGAACTCTACTCCGACCCCCTCAATAAATCACTCCACTCTCACACCTACCACTCCCTATAACCCGAAGACATAGTCTTCTCATCAAGCGGCAGCAATGCCCCACACACATGGCGCGGCACCAACATCACCAACCCAGAATACGACCACGAATGCATGCGCCGCGCCATGGAACATGCAATCACCAGCGCACACCTCACAACCTCTCACACACCCAGCGCAACCATCCTCATCTTCCCCCGCTGGAAACACACACCATACCGCCACCCCAAATACATCAACTCCCCATACACACCACCTCTACACCCTTCCCGACGACGCGAACACCTTCCTACCCCCCGACCAACACACAGGCCATCCCAATCCTACCCCGTTCGGCACGCGCTGGATGGTCGACATCTGCCTCGTCGCTAACCCCCTAGCCCTATCCACTTTACCCTCACACACAGCCATGACCGCACTCCACAACACTCTCGAGTCTATCTACGACACACACCTCCCCAACCCCACCATCACCATCCCACCTCCACACCTCGCCGACTCCTACTCAACACACTCAGCAGGCATATATCACCTCCCCCCCAACCCTACTCACCCCCGTACCTACCCCCTCCATGAATGCATGCAACTAGCATACTCCCCCACCAGGGGAAATCTAGCTTGGAACTGGCAGAACTTTGTATACACAGACGGCTCCAAGAAAGGCGGCAACTCCCCCTAGTAGCAGCCGCCACCCACCTTGCCTCGGACACCCGCATCAAAATTCTGATGACTTCTACCCCTCCCTCCCACACTATCAATCGAGCTGAATTAGCAGGCATTGACATAGGCGTCCAACTAGGCCATACCCACCGCCTAACAGACAGTGCGTGCTCCCTCCGCCTCATACAAGGCTACTTAAACTGCCCATTAGCCTATAGACACAACATCCACCGCGACAAACTCCTTTCCATCACACACACCCTCAAAACCCGCTGCAACGCAGGCATCCGCACACACCTCGGCAAAATTAAAGCACACAACCACTCCCTAGGAAACGACCTCGCAGATGCACTAGCTAACCAAGTTGCAGACGGACACCCGCCATACACAACATACACAACAGACTCAGACGTGTCGATAGGCCACTAATCCTGGCCATTCACCCTCATTCCACAAACCCTAGGGGAGCCCATACCCTACAGATACACCAACCTCAAAGTTGAAGCGCACACCCACAGCACCAAACACACACACACACACACACACACACACACACACACACACACACACACACACACCTCTCACAAACATCCAACACACTGTGCCCTCCTCGCCCGCGCAGCGGAAGATGGTCACACACACACCACTCACAAACATCCAAACACGGTGCCCTCCTTATAGACAGTACGTGCTCCCTCCGCCTCATACAAGGCTACTTAAACTGCCCATCCACCTATAGACACAACAATCCACCGCGACATCCTCCTCTCCATCACACACACCCTCAAAATCCGTAGCAACGCAGGCATCCGCACACACCTCGGCAAAATTAAATCACACAACCACTCGCTAGGAAACGACCTCGCGGACACACTAGCTAACCAAGCTGCAGACGGACACCCACCCGACACAACATACACCACAGGTTCATACGTGTCCATAGGCCACTGGACATGGCCATACACCCTCATTCCACAAATCCTAGGGGAGCCCATACCCTATAGATACACCAACCTCAAAACCGACGCTCAAACTCACAGCACCTAACACACTCACACACCCCTCTCACAAACATCCAAACACGGTGCCCTCCTCGCCCGCGCCGAGGAAGACGGCGCCGACTTCACCTTCCACAAAAAACACACAACACTCACCAACATACAATTCACACACAAGCAAGAATTCATGTGGGGAGTCCACAACACCCGCCTCCTCACACACAACCCCACCCTACGCTGCCCCATGTGTGGACAACTCACCAGCGACGGACACATGGCCGGTAATTGCCCCACCATGTCTGGCCTAAGACAAGACCGCCACAACAGCGCGCTACAACTCCTACTCTCCCTCTTGGAACGCCACAACGGCGGTCGCTAGGAGACCATCACTGTTGACTTCGGTAACAAACCCATCAAATCATTCACCCACCTCACTCCCACCCACACCCCTCTTGACTGTCACCCCCCTCACCCTACCCACATGCCTACCCGCCTCGTTGCTGCTGACGAAGGTCTCTCGCCCGACTCCCTAACTTTGTGCCCCGCCATCCTCCCCCCCGAGATTCCCCCCCCCCCCCCCGCGCTACGGGCCCCGGCGCACAAACCCGATTTCATCCGCCTCCTCGAACCTCGCTTTGTCGGTCACACTAACGGCCGCCGCCGATACTCATCCATTAAGAAAATTCAAATAGGGGAGTGGAAATACTGCACTGACTACAACCTCTCCCAAACAGCCCACTTGATTCGCGCCAAATACACACCCCTCGCAAATGCCATCCGCAATCACTGGCCAGGTACCGAGGTCGACATCCTCCCCATCGTGATGAGCCGCACGGGCACACCGCACTCATCCACCATTGCAAGTCTCACCTCTCTCCTCACCCTCCGCACCGACCCTCCTAACAAACTCATCTCGAAAACACGACTCGACACGTCCCGCATCCTTTCCCAACTCCATACGCACACTGTCCAATGGCTACATCATCTCCTTCTTGTATACCGCATCAAATCCCGCACGACCTCTCGCCGCGCCTCCACACAATGCACCTTCCCATGCCCTTAACTGCACACAACCATCACCCCGCATCAGATACTCCCCGGGGGGGAGTAAAACCCCCGAACACCCTTGGAGAGGTTGGATATAGGTGGTTAACGGTCTAGCCCTGACTTGTAAGTTCCCCGTATGGCATAGTTGGGAGGGCCCAGAGACAGCAACCGGCGCATACGGTTTTTGGTGTAAAACCGGCGCATACGGTACATGTTGTAAACAATTTCAATTGCAATTTCAATTTCAATTAGTTGGTCCGAGTCCATTGCCGAGTTGGTTGCAGTACTTGGTGCGTCCAGCGGTAAACGCCTCCAATAGGTCCGCTAGTAGTGGTACTGCATTAATAGCGAGTTGTAGGGGCGGTTTGTCGGCCGCGGTCCTACGTTGGTCTCCCTTTGCTTTTCGTACAAATAATAGTATGATACCGCCCGTTCGGTCGACCGCAATGTCGTCCATGTGGCAACGTACGCCGGTTTCCGCGCGGCAAAAATAGCAGTAGTTAGTGCAGACTGCGAGAATCGCGCGGAAGTCTTAATTTGTACGAGGTTGTTCGGCTGCCAGGTTAGCGCGCGGTAGTGTCGATGGGCGAAGAGTAGCATCTGTTGTACGATGGGGACAAGGATTGGTACGCTAATGTCGGGGTCGGTGATGGGCTGTTGTTGCGTGGCGAGTCCTCGACGTGCGTCCATTAGAAGTGATCCCAGCGCCACTAGCCCCTTCAGATGGTCGCGAAAGAACTTGTTTATTGCCGAGAAGTAGGGTTGGAGGCTGTTGGCTGCGATGGTTCCGGACCGGGCGAGCCATGTTGTAAAGCGAAGCATGTCGGCCGCGGTCGCCTCGAGTGGTGTGATTCCTTCTTCGTTGCAGAAAACAGTAAAGCGGCGCATACCGGTGCCATAATTATTGTAGGTGGTGGGGGCGAGGGAGCCGGTGAGTAGGTCGAGCACGAGGTCGCCCAAGTCGTCTGTCCCGACGAGTGCGCCGACGTGGTTGCGCATCGAGGCGTGCCACGATGCGTGGGCCGCAGGTTCGACGAGTCGGTATTTCACAGGTGCGGCTTGTTGGTCGTTGTCCGCGGATGTCCGGGCGTGTAGAGGTCTGGTCGCGGACGTCCGGTTGGTCGGTGTTGGGTGGAGTTTACCACGTGTTCGGTAGAGCCAAGCCGGGGCGGTACGTGGAAAGCCGTGACGCTCCAACCGGGCGGTCCGACGTCCTCGTACGCTCCGCGCTTGCCCGGAAAGAATAAATCTCGGGAGGGGGGTACATGCTCCGTTCGTCGGAAAATTCGCTTAGTAGTTGGTACCATTGTTTGGCGGGCCAATATGGCGCAATGAGTGTTGCTTCGGCCCCGGATTGGCGTAACTTTTGGGCGAGGTCGGGGAGGGGTGTCCAAGGTGGGTTGCACCAGTTGGTCTCCGTTGTCCAGCGGTTGTCGGGAAGATGGAGGCAATCCATGGCTTCGGAGGTGGGGTCTCGCCAGCGGGAGTTGTAGCGGGGAAGCTGCGAGTTGCCCTGCGTGGCAAATCTGTCGATGGAGTGGGGGGCCCACAGGGAGTCCAGGTAAGTAAAAATGCGGGAGTTGAGGTGCCAGTCGTCCCGGTCTGTTTCGCGGCTCAGTCTGTCGGCCCAAACGTTGGCCGCGGAGCGAATATATCGCGCGCGGATGATGATGTTGTTAGTGTCGATGAGTTCCCATAGTTTTCGAAGCTCGCCCATCATAGCCGGGGACCTCGAAGTTAGGTGACTGAGGACAGCCACCATTGCTTGGGTGTCTTCGTGCAAGAGGACTTTGCGGCCGCGCATGAGTAGTAAGAACGAAAGGACGGCGAGTCGCAAGGCCTTCAACTCTTTCCAGGTGATGTGTTGTTGTTGGTCTATCGCTGACCAAAAACCCCGTGCTTCCAATTGCTCGTTTAATATTGCTCCCCAACCGTAACATGAGCTGTCGCAATGCAGGTAGGCGGGTTCGATGGGGGAGAAGATGGAGCGGCCGTTGTTGGCGGAGGGGACTTGCGTCCAACATTGGAGGTCTCGTCTCAACTGGTAGGTGAGTCGCACCCGGCCTCCTTATCATGTGCGCGTAGCGAGGACGTCGTACAATTCGCGGAGGTAGAATCGTGCTGCTGGAATGGCGAGGTATATGTATTGTACTTTTCCGGCGAGCATTGCGAGCTGCCTGGCCGGTAGCCACCGTGCGTCGCGTGCAAAGCGTTGTAGGAGGGTCCGGGAGAGGGAAGCGATGGCATATAGTTTCGAAACATGGGCTCGGAACGTAAAGGTTGTGGTGTCGATCTTGAGACCGAGGTGCTTGCAGATTTGCGTAGGCTCCCGGTGGCCTTTTTTGGGGTTGCGTCCTAGCCCGAGGCGGTCGAGTAGGCACGCGACGTGGTCGCGGAGCTGTAACGCTGCGTCTCTGATGTCGGCAAAAAAGAGTAAGTAATCGTCCATGTCCGGGAGTAATCGGGCACCCCGCCATCGAGAGTTGCGCAAATAGCGTCGGGCCGGTGTAGGTCGCGTGGGCTGTTGGTTCGTAGCTAGACCGGGGTTGTGTCCGGTGGGGTTGGGCAGTGGTTCGCGTAAGTGACGGATAAAAACTTGGGTAAGCCGGCAGAAATAATAACTGATGCATTTCCAGCCCATCGGAAGACCTGCTAGTCTGTACAGCGTTCCGCGATAATATACCGTAAAGAAGTCTATGACCTCCTCCCGTATGCCTAGTGCGTAGTAGCCGTCCGCAAGGTCGAAGGACACCATCCAGTCGCCGGCCCGCGTCAGGTTCTTGAGGTGCTTGAGTGTCTCGTATGTTTGCTTGTGGTCCTTGCAGTACTTGTTCAGGGGGCGCAAGTCGATTATTAGTCGCCATTTGTTTTCGCCCGGTTTTGGGACTAAAAACATTTTGGAAACCCATGTGCTGCGCAAGCATGGCTCCCATGCACCTGACTGCAGGAATCTTGGAAGCTCGGAGTCCATGAAGTCGAGCTGTTGTTTTGTTGCGTAGAGCATGGAGGTGCCGTTGTTGAAAGGTGGGGGCCGTCGGCCACCGATGAAAGGTATGCGAACCCCTTGACGAATCAAGCCTAGAATTTGCTCGCTCGCGCCTAATGGTTTCCACTCGGACGCTTTGTTCCGCACGCGGTGACGCATGAAGTTGGAACGGTCGTTGCAGGACGTGGCGCGGCGGGTCACACCGTCGAGCATTCTTGTCCGGGTTCTTGGCCTTCGTGTCTTTGGTGTCGGCGTTGTCTCTCGGTGGCGGCTTTGGCTTAGGTAGGGGTTGTGGGGTCGGAGTCGGTGTCGGACGGTCAGGGGCGGGTCTGTCGGGGGTCTTGCGCGCGAAGGTAGCTCCCGCGGCGGCTTTGGCGCTAGCGAGTAGCGAACACTCTAGGGTTTTGTCGATGAACGCTCGGTGTAGGTTATCGTACTCGGAGGAGGCAACGTCCGGTCGCGGTTTGAGGAAACGCTCGTAGGCGAGTTCCGCGAAAACGTCCGAATCGCTCGTCTCCCCTCCGCCCTTGGTGTGTCGGATGTGGGATATCCGCACACGGGCGGCCTCCTCGAGCGCGCTGTGGGTGTGGTTGCTTTGACGCAGGGTGACGACCGCCGCCGCGAGTTCCGGTGAGTCCTTGGGGTAATTCTGAATGTCTGTTGTGGGCTCAAGGATGAGACCATGGTGCGGCAACCAACATCAAGGTAGTTCGGATCGTAGTCGAACTTGATAGTCGGTCGGAAGGCACGACCTGGATGCATGCGATAGTGCAAGTTCTTGATGTTGGTGAGAACAAAAGATAGAGTGCATGCAACTGCTTTCTGGGAGGAAAGTGCAAGGAGCCATAATGTAATTTGAGATGTGATCGATTACACCGAGCATGTATTTGCCTTCCCCCGTCCATGTCTCTTTGAGTGGGCAGAAGATGCCAGAGCGCCGAATGCCTTATAGCATGTTGTGGACCTAATGCCGGGTTGGGTGCATACAACCGCATGGTTCACTTTGGCTAGAATGCACGGCTCACATGACAGAAATGGGTTATAGCCGTCATACTTCGCTCCAATGATGTTTGCAATGCGGAGAGCGAGCAACATGATGTCCCTGCCGGAGTGACCAAGGCGTTGATGCCATAGAGTTGTGTGAGTAGACGAAGGGCCAACACCTTTATAAACAATGAGTGAAGTGAACTCACCGGGAAGGGTATGAAGACGATGGAAGTTGTTGTGCATGACGAGGATTTAGCTCCCATGGGGTCACTGGCTGTGGGTTGTCTGTCGGCGGGGCAATGGAAGGTGATGTTGCGCCGCTTGCGGAGATGCTCGCGCGAGATGATGTTGATGGTGCCGCGCAAGGACATGACGGTCGCATGGGCGGCCCGAATTTGGATTTGACGGGTGTGGCCATCATGGTACGCACGGTAAAGTTCAACGAGCCCGTACCCGTGGATGTTAATGTCAATGCCCTTGACGTGGATGGGATTGCGACGCCCGGTGTAAGTGCCTTACTTCCTTTGATGAAGGCATACCGATTTTCCTCCTCGCTGATATTGACACCATCATCATCAAATCGAGGAGCAAAGGGTGCGGAATTCACCAATGCGTTGCACGCCGCGGGTGATCCCATTTAATGAGAGGAATGACAAGGAATGACGTGGGGTAGTCCGAAAGGGGATGGTCCGTAATAAACACGGAAGCCGTCGGAAATATTTATGGAAGGGGCCCCATCCATATCAAGAAAGGTAATGACAGCATCCTTTATTGAAGCAACGTCTCCGCTGGGAAGTTCCATGTTGGTGTGAGGCATTGTGGGCTGTCCGACATGGGCATCATGCGCGGGATTCCCACGCCCCCCACGTCCACAACGACCACCCCGACCGCGAGCTCCGCGACCGCGTCCGCGGTTAGATGAGGGTTGCGGTGCATACTGTTAGTTTTGGCATTGTTGGTAGTATTGATGATGATGTTGATATTTTTGCTGGGATGGTTGCGTGGTAAGGGGGTAGTCGTGATGCCAATGGATCATGTCCACCATGGATGTTCGTGCCTCTGTGCAATAGCGGCATGGAGGAGGCCCATGTCTAGGCATTGAGTTGTCTGCTCGCGCGACTAACGCTGCTTCAACTCATGATTGAACAATATAGTTGAACGCCATAGGATCATGCATCCCGTGGCGGTGAGATAGAGGGTGATGGCTAGGAAAGGATGTAGGAGAGTTGTGTTGTATAGGCATGATAGACATTTGCATGAATGGTATGGAAGTGACAGCTTGGCCATTCTATCATGCGACAATAATGTTCGTTCGCGGCCGTCGTTTCTTATTGTTTAAGTTATGCTGCTAGGTTTTTTCATGAACCATTAGTTCGTCTTCATTGATGTCCTCGTAGGTGTGCAACATACGATGCAAAAATGCGTTAATACTCTCAGTTTCGTCTTGCAAGTCCATTTTTTTGCAAGCAGCCCAACTATTCTGCCTATGCCCCTCTGGTCGAATGAATCAATGAGTCCACGTCATGCATATGAGCATGGCGACACTTGTGTTGCTGAGAAGGAGGGGTCGCGCTAAAAGTTCGTCATGGCTATTATAGCTATGGGATGTTCCATCACATTCTAAAAGTTGCGATAAGCTGCGTTTACATCACCATCAAAAGGTGTTGCGCGTTTTAGTAGCTCAGGGAAAACATGGTTAATAGCTCGCGGATAGTTGTTATATTCCCATCCGGAATTGTGACGAAAACTTGCTGTCGGATGTGAAAGTCGATCCATGTGCGCGTAGAGACCTGCTAAGGCCGGCGTCGTCAAATTGGCCGTGTCTAGACTGCTCCTCGTCGAATGTGTAAGAGCTTGTGTCATAAATTGGGGTCGCACTGCGGTGTATGCGGCTGTATATGCCAGTTTCTGTCGGTGGTGGCGGCGTTGGCAACCCGTCCTCGCATCCATCCATTCCTGAACTTCAATGTTGTAAGTAAGCCTTGCTCCATGCAACCCTGGACGACGGAAACTCCACTCTACTTACCCATGCGCGCGATGGCGTGCTCCATGAAGTACCACGGACATGTAGGCCTTGATGTTACACCCGTAGTATGTACACTCTTCCCATAAAGTCCGTTACTAGCGGCACGCATTAATTACCCGCCACGCACTGCCGCGATGGCCACGCAATTCGATTGGGGGGTAGAATACTGATTTTCGAACAACATATCACGGTGCGTTGTTCATTGACGGGATCGCCTTAACCGGCACGCCCCAATTATCGCGGGCACACACGTTGGACTTGCAACCCATATTTTGCCGGCCGAAATTCGTGCACGTGTAGATTATGCACGCCTCTATGCGTGGCTCGGTACACGTATTGTCGCGACAAGCCGGGAGATTACTCGACACTCGGCTCTCAGCATGTTCGCACAATTGCACTAGTAACTGCCGAGTGTGTTGCGCCCGACCGTCTACAGAGCGGCGACACCGAGAATGGCATGTCGTGTGCACTAGCTTTTCTTGCCACGTGCCCGGAAATACAACCATGGAGCACGGGCTAGGGACCTATTGGGCTTGCCGGGCGGTTGACTTGGAGTGTAAGCACCCTAGCGCGCGGATCGCTGGCCTTTGAAGCTTGCGCATCGCCGGGCGTGAAAAATGGCGGGGAGCTTTCAAAGTACCCTAGCACGGGCCTTTATCTGGCATGCGGCAAATGGCGCGGCACCATGCCATCATGTGGAATGAAATGGGCAACGCCGTGAATAGATCGAATATAGAGCGCTGATTGTTGAGCGTATTGGCGGAGCGGATATACGGGTACCACCTCTCGATGGGTTGCTAGCCCCGCGCGAGTGTGGCAGATTTAAAAACCCTAAAGCTTTAGTTCTCTGTACGAGGGCCTTGATGATATCGGACGGCGGATTTGAAGCGAGCAGCGGCCGGTAGGCGTAAATGTTGATGGACACTTTTATTTATTTGGGGGAAGGGCTTCCAATTGCAACTTAGTTTCCTCGAATCGGACACCGTACGGCAAAGTTAGGCATTTTTAAGCCTCCCAATATGTGGTTTCTAACCCCAATCCCACCCACGTCAAGCATCTTGACGGCACATACCATCACACCCACGTACTCCCATTGTTGCGGACAACATGCTGGGATCATAAAAATCGCATGTTGTGTCGCCGATTTCGGGAGTATTGTGGCGATTAGCATGCTCAGCTAATTGCTAGCACAAGTCAGTTCCGTTCTGTTATGTCGATGCTTGTTGACAGTGTGATGGTGCACATGGGATAAGATGAGAAAATGTCTCACTGCTTACACTTTAGCAGTATATGTTTGTAAGTGAACATAGGAATTGTTAAATGGTTCTATCACCCCCCTCTACTGCACTGAGCTTAAATAGGTTTCTGTCCACATAGCCTACGCCTGCTTGTCTTGCTTATGTGTCAGGCGTTAGGGCTCATCAACTATCGTCAACAGTCTAGCGACGCGGCTCGACTAGGATGGAGAATCACGACGCAGCTCATTCCGCATTGGAAACCTCGCTTAGGCGCGTCTTTTGGCTAGTTAGATTAATCGTGCGTACCTGTACGTACCGGGAGGTAATGGTTGTACCGTATGCATCATAAACCTTATGAATATTGCATTAGCGACGTACCCACGTTGTACGTCCGTCCGATGGAAAAGGACGAATTGGAATGAGTAACGAGTACTTGTATAGTGTCTTGCAATGTATTGTTGCAAGATTGTACTCGTCACACTCGTACCCTCCCCCTTTTGACAGATCTGTGAGGCCGCCGCGAGGCAGACCTCCGTGGTCAAAGCTCCTTTACTGAATCAGTTACTAGGACTCAGGAATGCGCGTTGGATGAGCGTGCATGAAGTCGATGTACGCCTCAGTCTTAGCAAATTTGTGCCATTAGGGCGTCTCCAAGAAATCTTGTAACGCCGTTGTTCGATGCACCTCGTTTAACCGGTGCCAGACAGGTGGAATGTCGACATCATTGAAGTGTGTCATGAAGAGCAAATATTTGCCTCGTCGTTCAGGTAACGACTTGATGCACACATCCGATATGTACGAGACGTCAAACTCCTCATCGTCTCCTTCAGGTACAATCACCGGGACAGCTGGTCGTAGTGGAGCGGTAGAGCAGGGCCGTAAGTTGTTCACATGGAACACATTATGTAAGCGTACTGTCGCGGGAAATTTCAATCTGTAATTGTGTTTCCCAATCTGCTCTTCCACTGAAAAAGGTCCAAGCTGTTTGTCTCTGAGTTTCCGGTTCGGCTGTCCGTGCAGAAAAATGTGTGTTGTGACGACCGACACCTTGTCTCCTCTGGCGAAGTGTGGCGCTGTAGACGGTTATGTGCGGGCTTGCATCTCGTCCTTGTGTAGCTATAACACAGATCGTACCAGGGTATGCAATTCTTGTAACAATCGTAACCGCTTTGTTGCGTCTTGCGAAACCGGAATTGACGGTCGCATGCTAAATAGTAGGTCAAGAGGCTCCTCAAGAGAGAATCCAAAATTAACCTCGAACGGTGTGTGTTCAATTCCGAGTGCTCGAGAGGCGTTGTACGCAAATTTCACTTGTGGTTGTAGTGTCGTCCAATGAAAGCCGTCATAGCAACAAAAGCAACGAAGAAGCTGCTGGAATGTACTGTTCACGCGCTTTGTCAGTCCGTCTGTCTCAAGATGTCGACTAGAAGACATGTTCAAGCGCGTTCCGAGGCGTCGCCAAAGCGTCTGCCAGAAGCCACTGACGAATTTTGAGTCGCGATCACTGACCAACACACGGGGCAGTCCATGTAATGTGTAGACTCCATGTAAAAACAAAGTTGCAGTTTCTATGGCAGTAACAGTCTTTGTACACGGCAGAAATGGGCCATTTGAGTTAGAAGGTCTACAACAATCAGCACAATGTTAAAGCCATTGCTCTCAGGTAAGTGTGTCAGGTAGTCAAGACCAAATGTGTGGCATGGTCTTGGTGGAACAAGCAATGGGTAAAGAGTCGCAGCCATCTGCGGTCGAATCTTTGCTCCTCGACATATGACGCAGCGTTCACAAAAATCTTTCACATCTTGGCGAAGTCGTTTCTACTAGAATCTGTCGAGCCCTTTAGCAAGAGTGCTAGCAACTCCTATGTGACCACCTGACGAACTTTCTTACTGCTCTGTGATCAATATCAGTCGGAGCTCAGAGTTCCGCGGAATACAGAGGCGATCGAGGCGCCAAAAATAACCATCTCTGGCTTCTATCCGGTTGTCTTTCGTCCACTCACCCTCGTCCCCATAAAACGAGTCTTGGGAGTACCCCTCGCGAATGAGATCACCGAACTAAGGGCTCAATTGCAACGCGTTAACTGTCAGTAAGTTTAACTGTGCGTCTTCAAACAGCAGCTGGGACTTCCGTCGTAATTCTCGATCTGCCGGAACCTCGCCATCCCGAAATAATGAAACTGTGGCCTGAGGTACGAAGTTTGGACGCCGGCTTAACGGTTCAGCTTCGTTCACAGCTCCCTTGCGATATGCAAGTGTCATCGAGCCCACAAACGGTTGCAAATCCCGCAAGTATCTTGCTTGCCGCTAGTTCAGCCTGTTGTTCGGTTGCCTGAGCAGATGTCGCATTGTGTCATGGTTTGTTACGACAAGGAACTTAGAGCATCCTTCAAGATAGCACCTCCAATGCTTGACAGCTTCGCATACGGCCAAAGCTTCTAAGTCGTACGCAGAGTAAGTGTTACCACGCTCATGTGGATTCAGCGTACGCGCCCACTAAGATACTGGTTGAAGGCCTCATGCTTGGTCTTGCACCATGACTGTTGCAATCCCCACTGTTGAAGCATCTGTAGCCACGGTAAACGTCGCGTCCGAGTTGACCTCCGGAAGGATCAAACATGGCGCGGGAATGAGCCGTAACTTGAGAGTCTCAAAGGCTTTGAAACAGGCAGGCGTCCGCGTAACCTTCTGTGGATGGGACTTCATCAGTAAGTCCGTCAATGGAGCCGTAAGGTCGCTGAAATGATGAATAAATCTGGCAAATAATTTGCAGAACTGTACAAAGCTGCGAACCTCCTTTTGCGTCTTAGGCACTGGCCAGTATGCAACGGCCTCGACTGTCTTTGTGGAAACCGAAATTTTACCAGCTGACACAGTATAGCTCAGATATTCCATATAATGAAGGCCGAAGAAGCATTCTTAAGACGTAACTCCAAGCCCTCCTCCTTAAATCGTTGCAGCACAAGACGCAGGTGCTCCAGGTGTTCCTCCAGAGTACGACTGTAGATACATACGTCGTCGAGGTAGACAGTAACGAACTTATGTAAAAAGTCGCGTAAGATGTCATTCATCATCCGCTGAAATGTTGCCGGTGCATTGCACATGCCAAACGGCATGGCGACCCATTCCATTAAGCCATCAGGGGTCTGAAACGTCGTCTTATGGATGTCTTGGTCACGTACTCGAACTTGCCCGAAGCCGGAGGCGAGGTCGAGGTGTGTGTAGAAGTTCGCGTCTTTATGCTCATCAAGGGTGTCATCCACACGCGGAAGTGGGTAAGCATCTTAGGCGTAACCTCATTAAGGCCACGGTAGTCAATGCACAGACGAAGCGAGCCATCAGCCTTACGCACAAAAAAATTTGGCGAGCCGAACTCACTATAGCTGGGACGGATTAGACCAGCGTCCACTTCGTCTTTGAGCGGTCGATTTAGCTGAGCGCGCTTTGCAAGTGACATTATGTTCAGCCGTTGACGTCTCATCGGGCCAGTTGTTTCAATGGGATGATCCCACTGTCGGCTTACAAGCGGAGAGTCGACAGGTTGCAGTAACTCCAAGAAGTCAGCGTAAAGTAACGACCGGAAGCTGTCACGTTGTTGTGCTGTTAGCTCCTCTCCAATGTGAAAGTCATTTGGTTGGTCAGCGGCTATCGTAAGTTCAATGACGTAAAATTCAGCATTTCGTCCCCTGCTGCGGCGCGTCTTGCGCATAAGTTTCTGAACTTCGGTAGAAGACATCAGAAGACATCAAGGACGTCGTTCCTCGAGCTGAGTCTCCACAGCTGTACCGTCCATTAGAGTAAAAACCCTGGTTGAACCAAACTGTAAAGAGGCATGTTCGTCATCAAGCCATGCTAAACCGATGATTAAATTAGCAGCACGAAAATCACGTAAGACGTAAAAAGTCCGTTGAAACTCGTGGCGAGCCAGCTCAAGAGTAACGTCACAGACCGTCGACGAAGTCACACGTTGTCCGTTGGCAAGTCGAACATGTGTCTTGGTCAAAGACTTTCGAGTCTATAAAGCAAAGCGTCGTACGAAGTCCTCAGAAACGAAGTCAAGAGTCGTTGCACAATCCACCAAGCCAGTAATTTGGTGTCCACCTTCATGAGTTTTCACGGTCAGCTCGGTGCGAATTAACGGTCGAGCTTCCGTGAGGTCAGTCAGTAATGTTGTAGCTGGCGGAGAAAATTGTCGCAGCGTAGCGATGGACTCTTTTGCGTCGACATGAGGTACATGTACCGAGATGGGTTGGTCAAGCTCTGTAGGCGAAGTCTGATCGTAAAAAGCACAATCAGCGTCGACTAACCACAGTTGTACAAGCCAAGGAGCTAGAGCAACCACTTCCTGTGGAGTTGGGTTCTCCATTGACAGACGAGTAAAGACTGTGTTCGAGCGGGGAATTCTTGGTAGAGTTTCTAGTATTTAGTGATCTGGTTGAACTTTGCCCACTTTGGTAGGACAAAAACAGCCATCGTAGATGTTGGAGGGTTCGACGACAACTCTCAAAATATTGCCCAATCTGTTCAGCCAACTCCCAGGGTGGACTAATGAACACCCGTTCTCCTGATAAGTCCCTCTCCAGAATCGAGTCGCTCGGCGAACACTGAGGTAAGTCACCGTGCGAGTTTAAACCCTCATCATCATCACATCCCTCCAAGGTAAAATCAAATCGTCCGTGCAGAGGTTCGAAAATAGAGTAAACTAGTTTCCAATCAATTGAACGTATGGTTACAGGTTTACGACTCCGTCTCCGCTTTGTCTGACGACGATGACCTACTACTAAAGTTACAAGTGTCGCGACTTTAGTCGATGGAGATGTCGAACGTGTGTCGACGACCTATGTCGCTAACAATGTCTCAAGACGAAGAATAAATGTAGCCGGATGCTCCACTTCGCTAGTAGAACCGCCTTGCCACCATCATTGCTTCTTAGACGGAGCTCCAACTGCCGCCTTGCCCTTCAGTTCGGGGCACTGAAACAGTCGGTGTCCCTTCTTGTGACACTTGAAACAGAGACCCTCCTCTATGCGCTTCTTGCGCTCCTCAAGAGTCAACGCATTGGCGATGGCGCTGAAATCGATTCGGCCAGAGTTTGAAGATGGTTGACCACGATCACCACCTTGATTGCGGCCTCGTCCTCGGCCACGACCACGGCCACCACCATTGCGCTTCCATATCTTAGGGGCTCCTACTAATGGGTCCTCGTAGTTGCGCTTTTTGGTTGGTTGTCCTCCTCCATGCGATGTAGATGGGCCAGCTGTAGACCTCATTCCGCCGAGTTGTGGTGAATCCGTGGCGACGTCATTCAGGAAGTTTTGTAGCTCCACGAACTGAACGTTGTAACCTCTCTGAGAGCGATGCGACATAGCATGAGTTTTAAACTCGAAGTTAGCCATGCCATTGATGAAGCGTACACACAGAACGTCAGCCGTAAGTTTCTGACGAGATCGACGTAAGAAATCGTTGAATCGCTGAGTGTAGAGAGCGTAACTCATGCCTTCGTGCGTAAGGTTGAGCATAGCGTTAATCGCGTCATCTTGGATGTTAGGGAGAAAAGTAGTCTTCCGCAGCTCCGCGACAAGCAAATCAAACGTAGATGGGATAGCGGCTTGAACTTTCCGGTTCAGCCACCAACCATTCACGTGTCCAAAAAACTGTGAAGTAACCCAGTACTGAGTCGTAAGAATCAGCCGTAATTCCGAGCAAAAGAAAACGCTGAGGTTGCGCCTCAAGCCAATCCTCCAAGTCACGGGCGTCTGCTCCAGACTGAAACGGCGAGTTAACAATTGCTTTGCGCTGAGTCTCGGTAAGGGTCACAGGTAAGCCAACCAAATTGGTCGTAGGTATTGCCATGCCCACTCGTAAATCGGTCGGTGTCTCTCCACACAATTGATTGGCGTAACCACGGATGAGAAGCCAAACATGGCCAAAATCCACCGATGAAAACCGGGGGTACATAAAAAACTGCTTCGGGATAGTCGTGTAGTCATGGAAGAGTGCTTGGGACGTGTAGACTGCACGACGAAAAGTCTCCCATTGAGTCACGTAACTGAAGTGAAGTAACTCACTTTTATGTTTCATAGCATGAAGTAACATTTTTTTGGCGGGCGTAAGATTCAGACCACTGATATCAATTGTTTCCGGGACGACGTAAGAACCATCCGGATTAATAGTCGACTGAGCTGTCACAACCTGCTCGAGCTGAGCAGGAGTACGCAAATGGGTCGTAACGTACGGAACAGGGACTCAAGCCGAGTAAACGTAAACAAGCTCTTGTCCGACATGTAGCGCGACTCGAACAAGTGCGTCACTCAACAACGTCAAATCATCCGGAGTCAAGATCATGCCAGTTTCCTCATGCAACTCACGAACGGAAGCATCGACATGCTCTTCGTTAGCTATCACTCATCCAGCCGGAAACCAAGTTTTACCGGTACGAGGCTCACGTTGTAACACAAGCTTAACGTCGGAAAGTTTAGTTACTCCAACATGAAGTATGACCACCACGTAACGTCTAGGTCCAATAGAAGCCATTCCAAGTCAATCCAGCAACGTCAAGCAAATCAAACGCTAGCGAAAACGTGCGTCGACCAGAGAGCTCCGAAACCATTGTGGCGATTAGCCTGCTCAGCTAATTGCTAGCCCAAGTCAGTTCCGTTCTGTTTTGTCGCTGCTTGTTAAGATTGTGATGGTGAAGATGGGATAAGATGAGAAAATGTCTCACTGCTTGTGCTTTAGCAGTATATGTTTGTAAGTGAACATAGGAACTGTTTAATGGTTCTGTCACCTCCCTCTACTGCACTGAGCTTAAATAGGTTTCTGTCCACATAGCTTACGCCTGCTTGTCTTGCTTACGTGTTAGGCGTTAGGGCTCATCAACTATCGTCAACAGTCTAGCGACGCGGCTCGACTAGGATGGAGAATCACGACGCAGCTCATTCCGCATTGGAAACCTCGCTTAGGCGCGTCTTTTGGCTAGTTAGATTAATCGTGCGTACCTGTACGTACCGGGAGGTAATGGTTGTACCGTATGCATCATAAACCTTATGAATATTGCAGTAGCGACGTAAACACGTTGTACGTCCGTCCGGTGGAAAAGTACGAACTGGAATTAGTAACGAGTACTTGTATAGTGTCTTGCAATGTATTGTTGCAAGATTGTACTCGTCACAATATATTCACGAGCCGTAGTGTGGAAAATTCGAATTCCGGGGCGCCCGAATCAGGGTATGCCCCAAAATAGGGGTTGGACCGCAAACCCTAATACGTTTGATAGTCGTCGTCCATTTATTGTGCCCCGCTTTCCCCTTAACTTCACCGTCGTCAACACAAGTTTCGGTCCGCGCGGTGCCTTTTCAACCGGCTACTTAAGTACATTTAAACCCTAAAAACCATACATGATAAACACCCGCCCTACGCGAAAGGCCCTATGTCACTAGTAACGTAACGGACTTTATGGGAAGAGTGTAGATGTTTAGGGTTTGTAACCCAAAACCCGCATCAATACCCTCGCTAAATTGCAGTAGCGACGTACCCACGATGTACGTCCTTCCGATGGAAATGCCCGAATTGGATTTAGTAACAAGTACATCATGTACAATGTCATGCAATGTATTGTTGCATGATTGTCCTCGTCACAAATGCGATATATAGAGTATATTATGTGGGGTTACGAGTGTTTCTCCCCCCTCCCTCTACCTCTCCCTCTCTCTATGTCCGCCGTTGGGCCTCTAGCCCTCTCTTTTTCTCCCTTTGTCCCTCTCTCCCTCCCTTACTCTCCCTCTCTCTCCATCCCTCCCTTTACTTCTCCCCCCTCTATCTCTTGCTCTTCACATCTCTCCTCTCCCCCAATTCTGAAAACCTCAACGCAAACCATAACAAATCCATTCATACTTTTCTCCGCATCCATCCATTCCTTAACTTCTTTTGCCGTGCCTTGGATTCCGTGATCCTCTTGTCACTCTTTTGTTTCCCCTCCCTTTTTCCCTGTCCCTGCTCATGTTGTTCTTCTTGTAATCCATTCCTTAACTTCTATGTTGTAAGCAAGCCTTGCTCCATACAACCCTGGACGGAAACTGCGCTCCGCTTTACCCACCCACGCGCGCGCAGGCGCGCTCCCTGCAGTACCAGGCAGTACCTGTAGGCCTTGATGATTTACACCCGCAAAATATAGATGTCGTCCAGACCGCCGGTCAACCTGCGACACCATTCAACGAACAGCTACGCATCGCCCCTCGCGACTGTATTCCCTTTTACCAGCACGGTCGCTCAAACGCACTTGCATCACAGTGACCTCGCAACACAAACAACGTCCTGAGCTCGCTTGTTTACCAAGCAGTGTGGCTGTCGCCGGTCTCGCGGGACGACGTCGGATGGCATCCCGGACGGGGCCGAGGCGGTCGCTGTGCAGTACCGGCGCCCAGCTTCCGAGCACAACCGGCAGCTTCGCGATCAGCAGCAGCAGCAGCCAGCACCGCAGAACCGGCTCCTTCTCCGGTAGCGGTCGCCACGCGCAGGTGGTGGCGCTGAAGCGAGCGTACCGTCGCACCTGCCACCCTGACAGCTTCTTCTGGTGGTTCTTTCTTTTGGGCATCTCTCTTTGGATCTCGCTTGCGCTGCTGCTTTCCTACAAGGTCTCCACCCCACCCCCCTTCAACCCAACTATCACCATACAACACACGCGCACACACACACACGCACACGCACACAGAGAGAGTGATAGACAGACAGAGATAGTAACGGACAGAGCGACACGCACATACCCACGCACAGGTGTGCCCATATGTATACTGAGGCTAGCGGCACCAGCCAGCTCAAGCAGGCCCGAGCCCCACTTTGGAAAGAGAGCCTGCGTGGGCTCAAGCAAGCAGCAGCATGAGAGCTATGCACGAATTCTCGGGGTGGAGGAAATGGGCGTCAATTGCTTCTCTGCGCTTTAATGCGCGCGAGTGTATGTGTGTATGCGCGTCTATTGCATTTCTGTGTGTGTGGGGGTTAGAGTATCAGAGGGAGTGTATTTTTATGACTATATGTGTATGTGTCAGTTACCGGGGGTCCCTGTGTGTGTGTGTGTGTGTGTGTGTGTGTGTGTGTGTGTGTGTGTGTGTGTGTGTGTGTGTGTGTGTGTGTGTGTGTGTGTGTGTGTGTGTGTGTGTGTGTGTGTTAGTCTGCGCGAGTGTGCGTCCCTGTCTGTGCTTATGTTTGTGCTTGTGGGTGTCATGGAGTGAAAAGGGGTGAGTTGCATAAGACTGTTGCTTCGAAAAAAATACAGGTCTTCATGGTTCTTCATAGAAATAAAGGCGACTGTGTTTTGTCAAAAGTGGTGACGCTGCATTACTGCCTGCTGCGCTGTAGAACCGGGACGCCTATTACGTCAGGGGGGCGCACGAGCACAGCGTGGTGGGCACAGAACCGAAGCAGTCTCTGCGCATATTTCGGAGCGGGCCGCACCCAGATGCAGAGGAAGAGGACGATGGGATCGATAAGTATGTGTTTTATAACGTCACTCGGGAGGATGGGGTGCAGGTATACGCAGATGATCACGGCCCCCAACTGGATGACGACACATTCGAGGTGAGTTGGCCATGGGGATGCGGATGGCTTGCCCTACTGTGTGTGTGTGTGTGTGTGTGTGTGTGTGTGTGTGTGTGTGTGTGTGTGTGTGTGTGTGTGTGTGTGTGTGTGTGTGTGTTTGTGCATGGATGAGGAGTTGCCAATGATTTTTGTCCACCCCAACTGAAGTGAATTTACGTATAGACTGATGTGTATGTGTGTTGCGGGGTGGGGTTAAAAGGGGGTGGACCCGGAGGAGGCGGACTTTGCGGAGGTGGCCAAGTTGGTGCGCAGTGGACTCGTGAAGGGGGTTACTCTGGGCGACGGGAAAACCAAGCAAGCAAGCGGGATGGGGCCCAATGGGGTACGCATCAAGATCCAGGTGGGGTCCCTTTCGCCGTTCCTTACGCGCATTCAAGATTAGGCGATCCGCCAACAATACCAACGAGGCTTTGCTGGTATTGTCGATGTCACAGTGCTTTGTTTCATTAACATCACAATTTCTTAAATCGTCCTTTAAACGTTGTTATGATTTTGCCGTGCAGTATCCTTATCTGTCAGATTAGGCTGCTCATTTATGTATACCTTATTTATGAACGGGTTGAAGGTCCTTTTGGGGGAGGGGGGTGATAGCTGGGAAGCACCTGTTAGACAGGGCCAAAGAATATTGTACTCTGCGCATAAAATTGACTTGATTTACGGATATTATTAAAATCATTGATATCTACAGTCTGGCAGGAATCACACTCTTCCAGTTGCCTGCTCGCATCAGTCATTCAATATTCAAGTGGTAAAGGCCCATAGTTGTATGCGTGTGAGTAATGCCCTTTTTCTGCTGCTTTTATATTATATGGTCACGAGACACGCACACACACACACACACACACACACACACACACACACACACAGACAAATGTTTTAAGGGAAGTATTTCTACTCTAGATGAACCCATCAAAGCGATGCACGGTAGTTAAAAACGGAACCAAAGAAATTGGTTATACCGCATCTACAATTTTTTTCCTCTCCATGAGGTCTTATTTTGGTACCAAATCCAAATTTAGCTGATGAAAAGGGACAGACAGACAGACAGACAGACAGACAGACAGAAAGACACCGATAAACAGACCGAATCAAGCAAATGAATGTCGTAGGATGATCCGGAATTGGGGGAATCGCCATAAAGGCATCGCTACATTTCCCGCTTAAATTCGGTTTGGATCCTTTGGGAGCTTTTCGGATGCGTGATCACATTGCCCCTTTCAAACGATGTGAGCAACGGAGCGACGGCTTCATGGTTGTTTGTCTTGCTACGCTTTTACCTGTGCAGAAGGCTGGCGGAGCGGCGTCCGGCGGCAAGGCCGAGCCGGGTACGGCGAAGGAGGTTAAATTCGGACTGTCCGTCAGGTCGCCGCGGGGAGGGGGTCTCGGGGACGACGCCTCGGGGGTAGTGGACCAGGGCCTACGGCCTCCGGCCACAGATGGGGCCCGACCTTGGTCTGCATTTCAGCCGCTGAAGGGCGCCGGCAAGGGAACTCCCGGGCTCGGGGAGCCCAGGGCGTCCGCTTCTGAAGTCGGACGGCAAGCGAGCTCCGTCGCCGTTATCCAGGTGCGTGTACCCGTAACTAAAACCAAACACGCATGAACGTTTATTCAGCATTCATCAGCACACCTGAAACATGGACTGTCGCGGAGGCTTATTTACAAGTACGTGAAACTACCAAAGATGTATTATTATTGGCCAATTCATCATCCGTCTTTGCGAATAACGTGACTTCGGTCGGATCATTTATGTCTGTGTTTGAGATTTGCAATACGACGAGTCGATGCGATTTTGGAGTCATTGCACAGTATTTCATTTTCATGATGTATCCCTCCTAAGTCGTATCGATGCCTGCTGTATCACCACTATTGTCGCAAACTCTGGGAAAACTGGAATATGCCACCTGCACAAATCATAAAACCCGTCGATATGCGAATTATGCGAGGGCATAGCGACCACCGCTCACTCAAAACACGTGTTGAAGTCATGCTCGTTCATGCTAGTTTGAATTATGTTATGCGCTCCATTAATTGGCAGGACATTTTGGAAATGATTGTCGAGATCTTATCGCTGCGTGCCCCTCCTAACCATTATTTTCCCCGCAGTTCTCCCGCTCGATACCCTCTTGCGAGGCACAGAGGGGTAGTTTTGGGCTGTCATTCATAAATTCATGTTTCCATCACGTCTGAAACGGCGCGTCCATTCCGTTTTACTATATTAGTGTGATTCTTCTTGGATACCGACTTTAAGGATTCATTAGGTAGCGTTAGGTCGTTTATTCGCGCTTTCTTTCAATCGTTCGGGCGGGCGAAGCTGGTGGTGCTATTATAAGGATTTGATATATACAAGTCGGCAATTTTCCTTTCCGAAGTATGACGCCGGACGGGGTTCTACTGAGACTATGATAATAGTCCATCTCGTGTTCTGCTGATGCGCGTCATTGTGGACAGAATGCTGTGGAGAGTTCGGTGAGAGAGGAAGGCGAGGAGGAGGGTGAAGGGGATATTTTTCCGTCGTTGCGCTCGGGACTGCAAAGCTCGAGGGTCGACGAGGTGCTGGAGGAGGAGGAAGGTGAGGGGGAGGAGGAAGCTGGGAGCTCGCGAGAGGGGGCCGGAGACCGGCCGCAAAGGGGTGACGACGGGGAGGAAAACGAGGGAGGGGAGGGCGAGGAAGATGCGGAGGACGGCGAAGAAATCAACTCACTCGTCCCTGTGAAGGATTATGCTGGCGTCAACCGTCTCGGCAATGTACGAAGCTCCCACTTCGTATTTTTTTCTTTGGTGGTTCTCGACTATGTCCTTTGCTTAGAATGTGCTATTGCTCTGGCCAAAATACTTGGGAAAATAGCCGAAGTCAGTTTACCGCGGAAACTCGCGCAGTGCTGTACTGCCTTTCTGTATTGGCTGATTTCGTCATTCCCATAAAAATTGCGGATACCGTACTGATTACTGCCGCCCGCGATTGTTACCGCGTCAAAAAAATTCCAATTGAGAATAGGCGATAGAATTGTGTCAATTGCGATTGTACTTCATTTTTCCGTACATCCATTTTGAATTGTACCTAGTTTCATCGACAGATAATGTTCATTTCGTACGCGTACTTCTAATCTACTTCACATGCTAAATGTTGAATTAATGCCTTGCCTTATTTATTCCACCTTTCCAAGTTATCCTCGGGTCCCGGTTTCGCCCCTGAGTCGTTTTGATTCTTGTCAGCACTTCCGATAATTTTTTTGATCACCTTAATTGTTTTTTTCTTTTGTCTGCATTCTATACCGACAATCCTTCGACTGGGGCTCCTCGGGGTGTGCGTCGTGCAGGAGCGCCCCATGCCACGAAACCCGCGCGTCTACCCTCTGACTGGCAACAAGGTCCCCATCTCGGCGTACATCTACGGGCAGATAAAGCGCTGGAGCCCGCGCTCGGATCTGCCGCCGACAGTGCGCATGGTACCGAAACCCGTCGCGGAGCCGATGCTACGAGCAAATGTCAGCGGTACGGACGCGCATGCGTTGTGTTTCACCCCGCTGACTTTGACGGCCTGTGAGCTATCCCTAGTTTGCGTTTGCAATGGCCGTTTGATTTTAAAGCTCCTTATACGAGTCGCCGTCCCGTCGAGGACGTAAATGTCCAGCCCTATGTGTAAAACCTCGTCAACCCCATTTTGATACGCGCGCTTTACCTATTCAAGTGTAGAAAAAGACACTGGAACGATTATGCTTTTGGATTGAAATATGAACTTCTTCGCTGAAATTGACTGCCATTTCGTGTCGATTCTGGGCGTGTTCTGTTTGTGTTCGCTTAATAATATTATTATTGTTGGTACTTTGTAGCAACACATTTACATAGTAAAATACAAATGACTGTCTGGGGAAGAGTGATATACGCTTCTATATGGAAATGTATGATGATAAAAGGGGTGAATGCTAAATATGTGCAAGGGTATATAAACGTACATGGATTACCTTGAATGACAACATGTCTGAAACTTGGAAATTTGTGTTGATACTGAAATGAATTCTGCATGAATTCTCAATCGATTCGAAAATTTCGTGTCTTTTTCTTTTGTTTATACTAGATAATAAAGATATGTATTGCATAATCTTACTTGAGATTGAACTACATGTACGTCACACTCATCAGATGAAATGATCTACATCTCATAATTTTTCATCACATTTAGTTGCATTGAATTGTAATGTTCTGCATTGCATTGCATTTTGTTTCATAATTTGTTAAATTGATACACTACAAGTTGCAAAATGTACTGCACTACAATTCGCAAATTGTCCCTTAATTAAGAAATGCTACGTACTGGTGTGTATCCCTATCACGTTGTTCCTTTCGCTGTGCCGCGACACGCTGTCACCATAACTCAACCTCTGTCTGAAACTATCGTCCTCGTCATTGCGCTCCAGGCCGAGAGGGCTGCCCTTCCGCAGCGAGCCCCCTGAAGCTGGTTCCCGAGTTTTCTGCTTACGTTTACAAACACTACGCCGCGGCGCGCGCGGGAGAGAATCTACGCTACGTGCACATGGGTAGCCTGGCCCCGATGCCACTGGGCGGGCTGATGGCGGCGTACCAAGCGTCCCACTTCACCGAGGTACGTTTCCAGTACGTTATTACCACTCTCTGCCTAAAAGTGTACCTCCCGTTCTGTGTGTCCTCTGCGCTTGTCTTGCGATTTTGTCAGTATTTGCTTTGTACGTTTCGACGATTCTGTTCCGGTTTTCTAGCCATTCGACCATTCCTTGACGTTTCTAGTGAGTCGGTTGTCCACTCTGATGAACGTCGTTTATGTGTTGGTATGCGCCAGGGGGCTGAGGACCAGCGCATCTTTGTGAGCGTCACTAAGGACGGCGACACCGGGCAGCGGTGGACAGAGCCGACGAGACTGCCGGTAAAGGCGCGCGGGGCGCAGGTACGTTTTTGGGCCAGAATTCCGAGAAAATTTAATAGTTGCAGTGCTTCCTGTGCAGACTCAGTCAAAGTCGTGCTCGCTCGTCCATTTTTCTTAATTTCCGGTCTCGAGGTAGTGCCTTTGATTCTTATGGGTTAGTTATCAACGGATAATTTGTGCGAACCGGATCCTTCAACCACTATCTGACGAAAGACATAGCGATAGTTTTACGAAATCATCCATTACATTTTATGTGGATTAGTGGATGTCCACTGTCCATGAGTGGACACCACATCTTCTGGGATTTTTTTCTGTTTATTGATGCTGCTGGTGTCAGCCTGGTCACAGTGGGGGCCGGTGCTGCATGTGCACCCGAAGACGGGCAACGTGTGGATGTTTTACACGGAGAGCTCGAACAAGGAGTGCTTGCGACACGGCAACGCAAAATACCCGCCGAGGTATGTCCCCTCGGCATGCTCGACAGATTGACGACGACGACATTGCTCCTGCTCTCGATATAGTGTGCGGATAAATGGAGCAGTCCTCGAACGAAAAAGTGGACTTAATCTATTTTCCCCGATTTTCGAGAGAAAAGAAGCGAGGGTAGTTTCTGCTTCATCTCGGTGACACTTGTTTCAATGCACGGCACTCACCCACGATAGTACATTCTTTTGTCCTTCGAAATTGGCACTTGCTGTTTCGGACAAGTGCGTGCTGGTGCAGTCGCGCCTTGTGCATACTCGTCAAATTTTCCGGGAACCTTCTTGTAGTTTCGTTTGAGTAGCAGTCGACGGGGTTTCGACATAGTTGACGGGAGAAATTAATGTTCATTGACACAGGGCAAAGTGGAATATGGAAATATTGTACTACCTTTCCGTTGAAGTTTGCTCACCTTGTTCGTCGCCGGAATGACGCACGACGATGTCGATGGACAGGTTCGCACCCGGCGGCGACGTCATGGTAACGAAGACTCGCGACGGACGGACGTGGCAGGCTCCTCGTCGAGTGTACAGTATGGCGACAGAGGGCGGCACACCAAAGGTCATTGCCAATAATGTGCTGGTCACGCGGAGCGGCACATGGATGCTCCCCTTTTGGCGAGAGTCCTTCTACTTCAACCTCCAAGTACGTTGACCCCGCTACATAATACACGCACACAAAAGACTTCGCGGCGTCGTAGTCCAAGCACAACATTTCAGAGATAGTATCCTACTTGTTGATTAACTGCTCAAGATGGTAATCTCTCAAGATACTAAACCCAAGAATGAAATGGGATACAATTAATGCATTGGAATTTTTTTGCGTCCATCATGAATTGTGGAAAGACATTACCAAATTTACTGACCCATTCAACGAGTGTTTTATTTCACTGCGGCCATGCAGACGCCGTGCCACACGAACACGTCAGACTCTCACGGCATTCTCATCTCACGAGACGATGGGCGAACTTGGGTCGCGCGTGGCGCTCTGACAATGAAGAATACGCACCTCTACGAAGTGAGCCACCCTCCTTAGTGAAATACCCTCCCAGGGCGCGCGCGTGTGCGTGTGTGTGTGTGTGTGTGTGTGTTTGTGCGATTTTGGGTCTTTTGATTCTGCTGACTTGGTGACACAGGGGACAGTGGCAGAGATGCCGGACGGCAGCGTGATGATGGTTTTCCGGACGCAGCTCGCGGCTGCGGCGGTGAGCAAGTCATGGGACGACGGCGAGACTTGGAGCGCGCCAATGCTACTGACGGTGCGAAGTCGGAACAGCTGCCCTTCGTAGCTCTATTGGGTCCGGCGGGCGTTCTTTGATGTCGATGTACAGCTACTGTGGGTTGTGTGGTCAATGAACGTTCTGGATTACAAATTAATCTGCCTCGGAAACGAAAGGTAATTATTGAAAGTATGCGGGATACTTGTTTCCGAAAACGATAAATTAGAATAAAGCTGCTCTAAAACGGATGTTATGTATTCATAGGTTGGCAAATCATATGCATTTGCTGTGTATATCATTTTAGCATTGAAATTCGACCTTTGAAGTTGATGATATGAAGTTGATATTATCATTGCACTTAAATTGGTTTGTAAGAATGTCAGTCTAAGTCGAATGTTTCGAAATTAGTCGCCGAGACATGCCACACTCGTCCTGACTTCAATCTAAGTCGATGCGTCATCGTCTGTTCAGGCGGACAACCCGGACAGCAAACCCAACGTGGTCAACATCTGGCCGCACGGCGATATTTTGATGGCCTACAACGATCACACCAAACTCAACGTGGCCTGTCACAATTGCCGATCTAAACTTGCCATCAGTCGGCTCGAGACCGCGACAGGGGCGTGGGATCACGTGGCGCAATTTGGTCCCTCTCCCTCTGACTACCTCAAGGTAAAACACCCGGCTAACCTCTCTGTTCCGACGCCGTGCGTGGACTTCCGTTTCTATTCACGACGATATCCCCCGAGCTCCAATATCAGTACTTTATTTCCAGTCTTTTACCATTTGTTTCTGAGCTCAGCGTTTTGTGAACGAAAGTCTGGTGTCGCTCAACTTTGTGCGAGTGCGTCCAGTTTCTCCCCTGGTTTAGGCTCAAGTCTGGGTGGATTGATATCTCAATTGTTTATGTACGTTCGGGACTTCTGACGATAATAGCAGCTCGGCTATAATTGTCAAACGACCGCAAGTCTCGCAATTACGCGACTCAAGAAATTCTCGTCGCGCTTGCCTCGCCCAGGTGCACTATCCCAGTATGACCCAGCACGGCTGTCGCCTGTTGGTCCTGTACTCCTCCATGTACTCCTGCTGTGCGCCCTTCAACGAGTACTGCGACTGCGCGCCTCCCGGAGCCGAGGTCGGCCTGCTCATGGTGCGGCCCCCCAAAACCTGTCCCGTCAGTCGGCCGAAAGTTAAGCCGCTTTTACTTTGTAATTGTTTAAGTAATAATGACTACCAGATGTGAAAAAAACGCATGTCTCCTCGCTCGTGTGTCCCGTCCGTCCCATTCTTCAATGACTGGTAATGAAAAAATGAGAAACATTAGTTACATAATTCTTCATGCTTGAGAATCGGTCTAACCATCCCGATGTAATCGGACAATGGCGAACCTGTTAAGAATCTAGATAATGCCCTTTTTCATTTAAGTCTCGAATTCTTAATCTTGATGCACATCTAAACCTTATCTGTGCCCGCGAAGCAGTTTTATCATGTGATCCACACTTATCTTTCAAAAAGACTGGAATACACCATGGTATGAGAAATCGTTTGTTCCTGCATCCACATGTTTTTTCACGGTTTGGAACGCCCACGATCTGACGTCGCTGTTGCACAAGATAGGCATATTGTGCAAAATGCGTCGCTTCGCTCGTAGGGCTGAATGTGCAATCATGTAACCAGGTGTCCTACAAGATATGGGAGGACAAGGACGCGGTGGAGCAGATGAGTCAGCATCGTCTCAAAGTGAGCCTCCCCCCAGACGACCGTGTTCCCTCAGTGCTCCGCATTGAAAGAGTGACTTGTTTCAGCGCGAGACATTCCTTCAGTTGGCGGGGATTATCACAAAAGCAAGATGAATGATATGATATATGAAATTTAGTGAATAATGCGAGACATCAACACGCACTTCGGTGCTGTGACAGTCGATTCGAGAAAAAACAGAAAATTGTCGTTACAGTCTTGGCAAAATTTAGTCAATGGTGATATGAATTTTGGGACTACTTAAAAGGCTAACAAATCATCTTTGGCGGATGGTGGCAAAGTTCATCTAAGAGCCGGCCTTAATCTATATACATGTAAGAGACAAGCAGGGAGGGAAACCCAAACTACCCGGCACTTACCCTTAGGCCGAACCCCTCACGCTACCCCCAAGTCACTAGAACAACAGATCCGAAACCCGGGGGTGGCTTGAAAGACTCGTGTTTTCATGTAACGCAATCAGCTTTTGATACCCATACAAGCGGTGTTTTGACGATCCAAAAAGTAATTGTGGTTGATAGGTTATCATGTTTGCTAGTGTCGTCAAAAGGCTTCGGTGTAGGCATGCGTTAGTAAGTATGAGGGCTCATGACTGTCGGCAGCAAATGATTGACAAAATATCCGCATTTCCTATGCTTTGGGTATTGAATGGTACGCACTGAGACGGATCGGGCGGGGCTATTGGCAACTTCGGCGATTTGCTACATTTCGCCATTTGATATCATCCGCTGCCACGCGACTGTCTCGCGGTACAGGCGCGGAAGCCCGCCAGCGTCAAACCCGGGATGTGGGGCAATTACTGGTGGAGCGACCTGGACCGGCCCGCGGACGTCTTCGGCGCAATTGTGTCCAATAAGACGGCGCCGCCGCCGCCGCCGACTATGGTGGACTCGACCGGGAAGTCCGATCGACAGGCGCCACGACGATGAGAGGGGCCCGACTCGACGGGATGAAGCGGGCCACGGGGAGGCTTGCGCAAACTACCGGGATTAGCGGGTCGTTTTCTGTTTCCGGCCCAAATTGGCTGATGTCCTCGGGACTCAGTCCGCGACGGCGACAAGATCAGTGGACATGTTGTTTAGTTCAATTTTTAACAATAATGATAAGAAATTTATGTTTTATCAACTACACTACTCCACAAATGTCCGGACGTACATTATGGTGTGCAAAAGGTAGTCAAGAACACGTGCGCCTCTCACCACGTCAAGCACGACGGCACCCAGGTACCATCCAACCACGGCAGAGCCGAGAAGCAAGCAGTTACCCGTCATTCGGTATGGCTAGTTGCGAGCTGAAAGCGAGTGCTGTCGGACGAGCTTGTCGAATTAAGCCCAAAAATTTTCAGGAAATTGTTTAAAATGCACACGTCGTCCTCAGCACCACCCGCGGGCCTTGCTCAAGCGCTCACACCAGGCTGCGTATTACTCAGTGATGCACGTACCCTTACTTTTTGGACTTGGGAAGTGGGTGAGGGCGACTGGCATTGGCGGGGGGCGAGGTCCAGCTTGGCCGCATCACGTTGACGGTGGTGTTAGGTCCAACTTTGGGTATATGATTGTGGCACCACACTCGCCCCACGCGTGGCATACGCCGGGAAGTGGCATTGTAAAACCGTGGGAATCATTGTGAATTGATGAACATTTATCGACAAGCCCCGCACCAATCGCTTGATGAGGCGAGCCGGACTCGACGGGTGTTGCTTGGCACTGCGGCTTAGCTATACCGAAATAATCCGAATAATAAAGTAATCCACCCAAATTCAACTGTCTAGTTTTTAATCCCGTGCATATTCAACTTCAACAGGTGCGTTCAACGCGTCTAACAAAGACGCGTCCCATGGTACCTTAAACAAGAAGTTTTAACATTTATCAGTAAGGTATCACAGTTTTAATCATGTTGCTGAACGCACCTTGCCTTTGGGTTGTGCAGATATCGGTGGTGAGTCTACATACGCGATTTGATGCGTTTCCTCCATAGCGGCCTGCCCAAAAGTCCCCCCCCGCCCCCGTCGCTAATGAACAATATACGCACGATCTGAGCACAATCATTCATATTGCGGCGCTTTCGGCCACTTGTTTCATTCGTGTAACATGCACGCCGAGTGTTTGAAAGAGCGGTTTGTACGAGTGCGGGCGCGAAAACCCCACGCACTCAAGCCCGGTAGTGCTCGCATTCATCAGCTCCCTAACGTGTTGGCGCAGCCCATCTCGGGCGCACAAATATTGCCGAGGAGTTCAGAAGAAATGTCAATAAAATCGATGCAGGATTACAGTTTTTTAAATGCGAAGGCATGAAATATTGTCCGGACTTTTGTGGGGGCGTGTATTTGCCGCCTTTTTCAATACTATTGTATTATACGAATTAAGGAACGCCCCGCGAACGTATGTTATCTCATCTCAATAAGATATGAGTATACTAATCCTTGTGGGGGGTTTTACCGACTAAACCGAAGGCGTGCCACGGAAAGTGACAGTGCGGAGGTCCGCATTGAATTTGCCTTGCTGAGCTCCCAATGCAAGACTGCCCGCGAGTGGGAGACGACATCTGTGAGAGAAACATTGATGTTCGTGCGAGCACTTGTGACCGGCATATCAACAAGATGACGGAGTGGAGCCCTGAAGTCTAACCCAACCACATCCCCAATTCAATCTCGAGAAGCTCCCGACCGAATACGGCGGACCTCCTACCATAAGTCGCCGCCTCCTACCATAAGTAGCCCCTACTTCAAGCATAAACCCTTCAAGCACGCGGATAGTCCGATCGTGGAGCTAAATGACGCACCGAGAGCGCGGGCACCGGAGGATGTGGTCCAAAAGTATAGCACTAGTGGAGCGCTCACCCGACATAGAGGTGCCCGATACCGTCGACGGAGATCCAAACCCACGAGACTGTGAGGGAGCCTCACTTCACCGTGGGCACTTCCGACCATGAGAGGCACGCTCCGCAGTGAGGCCGAGCACCTGTTCCGTTGCCATCGTATAGCAATCGGATGGCACCTTGAAACTAGACCCATGTGAAGCGAAAATGAGAGCCAAAGCCCCTCGACTTTTACGCGAAATCACCCTCACATAGTCCGGTGGGGAAGGTTTACAAAAGGCCAAGAGGTCAAGGTAGGCCCGGGCACGAAGAATGCGCGAAATGCCCCGTTGAATATGGCATTATGAATCTCCCGAACCAGTGAGAGCATCGGGAGTCGGTTGGGTCAATTGTAGGTGAGTCAATTGGGTTGTGGCGCCACTGCATTCTTAACCGGAGATACCACAAGCTCGACATCGGGCCCAACATAATCGAAAAGGTATTGCTTTACTGTGTTAGTCAACACCACGAGATCCGATTCCGAAAACCCGCCCATATTGGAGACCGTATCATACGAACTACACAATTGGACCGCCCACGGAAAAGTAGAAGCAACAACATAAAGTAGTTCTTGCCGGATAAGACCGTACATAAGACCTAGCGACTCGGACTCGTAATCAAAATTCATGTTGATAAGGGTCGCAATGAATGAAGCATAGTGAACATATTTAGCGTCCAGCTCGAGGGACTGTACATTGAGCCCCTCAAACTCCGCGGACATAGAAATGTACGTCATGATAAACGCCCAAGATTCTGAAAACTGCAGTACGAATGGCCCTATTTGGTGTAGCGATGTACGGGCGGCAGATATCAGGGGGGAGGGTGCGGAACAAGAACCCATAGCGGCGCACCCACCAAAGGATCGCGTTGTCGGACACCCTTACGAGACAAGACCGTGCCGTACCATAGAGAAGCATCGTTGGGATCATAATAATACTCAGTAGAGATCCGTGAATATATCATTTCAACTAACTAATAGGATAATATGATGCAATTCAGAATTCTTGTACGGCTCCGCAAGAAAACTCCGGCGAGAAATGGTGTTGGAAGGCGTTTTCTAGTCCAAGCTTAGTAGGCTGCAATGAGGAATATTTTGTATTAAGCCTGTGTGAGTGGTATGTATAGCTCGCTCGATACTAGCTCTAAAGATATATAGAAAATATATCGTTGTACGGGGCCCAAGTGGCCGGCCGCATTAGTCACTATCCGCGCAGTGGCGTGACTGTGACCTATCCACGACGGGACGTTGTCAACGGCAAGCGGCCGAACTTTAGGAGGCTCACCCCGAAGGCGAGTTGCGTCACGGTCGACTCCCGTCTCCTTGTGAAGGGCCCACCCTTTCGCACTCGCTAGAAAATCTGCCGCAACATCGGGTATTTTTCCCGCCGAGTAGCGGTTAAACCACTTACGCCATGCCGGAACATTCAAGTCACGGGCATGCTTCCATCGCCAACCATCAATATGAGAGGTTCTTTCAAGACAAGGAGCATAGTAGTAGAGTCCTCCCACAAATGGATAATATCACGGTCATTATGACAGGTGGGGGGAGGGCGCACCGGGGGGGGGGGGGTAGGGGGTCGGGGAGGTCACAATCCGGGTAGGGTATACCAGGCGGAGGATGTAACCGGTGGAGAGCAACCAACGCAGCGTCGGCGTCCTCCGCCATCCCGAAGTCGGCTCCGTCCAAGGCCATACGGGCTCGTCGCAACATGCCAGCTTTCACTAGCTCACGAGCTCGACGGAATGTTGAAGTGCCTGAGTCAAGACTAACACAAGGTACTACCAAATCAGGAGTTAATGTACTGGACTGATGTAGAAATTATCTAGTACATAATTACAGTGACTGTTCAGATCAGATGTGGGATCTGAACAGACAGGCAAATAAAACACAACACAATTGTCTGCGCAACCACCAAGGTAATGTGCAGTTTCTCTCAGGAGGGGGTCGACACAGCCCTCTCAGTTTCTTATCGACAGGACACATCAGCTAGGGCTCTGCTGTCCTGTCATTCAATACTAGAGCAAAACTAGCTAGACTTGTGTGGACTTGCTGCAAGCTAGGTCATGTCATGAGCTTGCAGCCCCACTTGTAAATCACTTCCTTGTTTCCCTCAAGATTCAACAGTCTCAGCCTCCTTCTGCATCACACACACACACTGCTTAAGTCTGAAACTTCATTAGGTTATGGGCCCTCGGACTTAGGAATCTTCCTCTGCTCAGCCTTAGCTAGTGTCGTTGCATCGTGGTGCCGTAGTATCGTCCCCCTTGTGGACTCGCCTCTGTGCTCATTCTGGTTGTCAGTCAAACACAACCTTCTTCAGCTGTGTCGTTCCGACCCCTTCCTTGTCGAGCCTCTCGACTCGTTCATTCATTGGACTCTCCTTCCAGTCGCCCCTGCCGACTGTACCGTATTTTTTTTTCTCTTTCCTGTGCTCGCCTCCTTTCTGAAACACGATGACACCTCCCTCAAGCGATGATGGCGATACTGCTGGCCTCTATCGAGACGCTGGGTCGGGTGATGTGCCAACCGCCTCCACACTCCTGCGGTTCAAGGACTTCAAGCACCTCACGCTCAGGAATGCCAAGGACCCGACTACCTTCTTAGTATGGTGGTTACAGTTTAAGGCGGAAGTTTGTAACAAACCGGGGTTTGCTGATTTTTGGTCGCCGACCTCCACCTGCTCTGCCCAACACCATGCGAGTGTCCTGTCGATACTTACGCAAGTTATTCAGGACAATCAGGCCAAGACCAAGCTCCTGCGCTTTGTGTCGAGTGATGACCCTCACCGTGGTCGACGGGCTGTCGACGGTCTTCTCGCAGCATTCCTCCCGTCCCCGAGGTTTCGCTCTGCCATCCTCAATCAGGCCATGTACCTTCCGATGCAGCGCGCTGAAGACCTCACTGACTTCGAGAACCGGCTCAACCTCGTCCGTATGGAACTCGAGCAGCTCCACAAACCCCCTGACGAATCTACCCTTGTCGTCGCCTTCATTCAGGGACTCCGTGAAGAATTTAAAACCGCTGCGCAACTTCTCTCTACCGGTGCTGTCGACGCCTTCACCCTTGATGATGCTGTTCAACACGTCCGTGACTCCATGCTCATCGTCTCCACTCCAGCGGATGTCCCTATCTCTGCTTTTCCTGCTGAAGCACATATCACTCCTGCCCCGGCGTCCGTAACCGCTGCCACCCAAGATGCCATGGCAGCTCAGCTCTCTACCCTTGCGGATCAAGTCAAGTCTCTCGCTGAGTCAGTAGCAGCAGTGTTGGCCTCTCCCTCTCGCTCCGGCCGCGGTCATGATAATCGTGATCCCATTGTGTGTACCTACTGCGACAGACGTGGCCACGCGGAGGTTGACTGCTTCAAACGCCAACGTGACCTGAAACGCAAAGCCGACGCTGGAGCTCCACCTGCGACCGCCGCTGTTGCTACCTCTGGTCCTATTCCGCCTGCGTCACCCTCACCACCAGCTGCAGGTGTCCCGTGGGCTATGCCAGCGTACCTTGCTCAGATGCCTTGTGTGGCTGAAGACACCTCCTTTGTGGCTGCCGATGTGTCGTTCTTTGATAATTTCCACGAGACCCCACTCTCCGTGGCATCTCCACTCACTCCCCTGGATGATATCTGCGACGATAACGAGGTCACCATCATCGCCTACGCTGATGACCTGCTCTTCACCTACTGCGATGCTGTCACACACTCCCGTGCTCAGTATACGCTACCAGACGACTGTCACTTGCATGGCGGCCTCTCACCCCCTTCAGATGACACAGATGACTGCCCGAGCCTCGTCGCGGACTCTGACGATTTATTCTTTGCGGATGAGGATGACGATGTCATTCAGATTGCTGTTCGTACTGCCGCCCGCCCTCTGCCGGTGCTGTTACATGACACTCGTTCGTCTGTCGCCTTCTCGTCCTCCTCACTCTGGACTCCTGGGAGCTGTCGGCCACCCGTTGACACCCTTCAGCAGCAAGACCGTGACCCACCTCATGCTGGCACTTGGGCTCTCGTTGCTCACCCCTCTCATGTTGGTGCACCTTCAGTCGCAGCTTCACGTGATCTTCCCATTCCTTGTCAGACTCCACATGTATCACTTGCTGCTGATCTTGCAGCCATTGCCTCCTACGAGGCTGATGAAGCATACGCCCGTGCTTGTGGAGCCTACGAGTCCTCGTGGAATCGCTATAACACCGTCTCCACCCGCTGTCCCTCTCGTTCTAGACCAGCTCCTCCTTCGGCCTCTTCCGTGGACCCCCTTCCTGTTCTGGAACAGCTGCTGCCTTCTCCGTACTCTGACTTCGGGTCCCGGTTTCGAGCCCTCTTCGTCGATGACCTCTCTGATGATGAGGACTCCTTTGAGGCTCTACTTCCCGTCCGTGCCCCTGCGTGCACAGATTCCTCCACTACGACTGCTCCGGTGTTGCAGATTGCTTCCTCCCCTCCAGAGTCTAGTGAGCATCCTACTTCCGCAATGATTGCTGGTGCATCCTCTCCTACAGTCCCCGGCATCTCCTCTATCCCTCCTGATCAGTCTGTCTTCCGGGCGTGTCGGCGTCCCCTCCACGTGCTGTCTCTGTGTAGTGGCGGCATCCCGGGTATTGTTACTCACCTCGTCAAGAGAGACTTCACCTGCCAGCTGCTCTCCGTCGTCGACATCGACCCTTCTGCTCGCTCTTCCATGGCGTCAGCCCTTCTGCAACTGTCGCAATCCTTCCCAGATCGCCTTCCTCCTTCCGCCATTGCAGACCTCCACACTCGGCTTCCTCATGATGTCTCCTGCGTCACCACTGCACAACTGGCTCTTCTACCCCATGTGGACATTCTACTTGCGTCCCCTCCCAGCCGCGTCTTCTCCGGTTCCTCCAGTCGCCCCGTCCCTGACGTCCAGCGTGACACCCTCTGCAACCCCATCGCTTCCCCTTTCCTCTCATGCTGCCGTATCATCTCTCAGCTTGCAGTCCTCCAAGGTTCCCTCAACTACATTCTTTTCTCAGTACCTGGCGCGGCGCGCATCCCCGCCCTTCGCGCCGCCCTTGGTGACCCCATTCTCGCCCGTGCCCATGAACTTGGATCTACTGCTCGTCAAGACTCCCTCGTCTGGACCAACATTTGCCCTCAGTCGGACCTTCAGCGTCACTATCGCACCTCCCTCTCCCAACCTCTGTCTGTCGGAGCCCTTCTTTCGACACATGGCTTCACCCCTTCGTGGTCGGCACCTCCTCGCCTCCATGACAGTGTATTCCCACGCTTTACCTCCGCTGCGGACTCACCTCCCTATCGCCTTCACCCCTCCGGCCCCGGCCGGGGTATGCTCCTTCACCGCGGTATTTGGACGGCTCCTTCCCCCTCCATTCGTGCTGTCGCCATGGGCTACCCTCTCGACGTCATTTCCTCGTCAACCCTTTCTGATGCTGTGTGCTCTGGTCTTCTTGGACAAGCCGTTGACTCCAACACCTGCAAGTGGCTTCTGGATGCCATCTCGTCCTCCGAACTCACTGACTCCGCTCTCGTCGGCTCCTTGACCTTCTGTGATGTGTGGGTATTTGACACTGGTGCTACGTCTCACATGACTGCCCACTTCACGGACTTCGCAGACTTCCGCTCTATCCCTCGCCGCTGGGTCAACGGGCTCGGTGCCTATGCTGTTGGTGAAGGTACCATTCATCTCTTCTTTCAGGACGCCTCGGCTTCCTCTGTTCGTGTCCGGCTGGACCACTGCCTCTACGTTCCTGATCTCCTCACCAAAACCAATGGCGATATATGCCGTCTCTTCAGCAGTCGGCAGGCCTGGGATGCCAACGCTTCCCTCCAGATTACCCTCACGTTTGATGCTCCCATTATGACGCTCCCTGATGGCACAGTTATCCCTATCCAGACTCAAGGTCGTCTTCTGTCCATTCCCTCCCACGTTCTTCACCCTACTCCGCGGAACCACTCCCCCCTTCCCCCCCCTTCTTCATTGCTGGCGTCCCCCACCCCCCCTACCCCTAATGCGCAGCAGCTGTGGCATGCTCGCCTTGGCCATCTCAGTGGGCGCGGCCTTTCTGCCCTCATTCGCGATGGCATCACTGACCTTCCCAGCCAACCATGTGTTCTCCCCTTCTGTCGAACATGTGCTACCATCAAGTCAACAGTCGCCCCGCGCCCTCGAGGACTTCACCCCAAACCCACTGAACCGTTTGAGCGTTCTGGCTGGGATTTCTGGCAGAATAATACCACCTCCTTACAGGGCAATGTTTACTCCTGTGGAGCCATCGACTATGCTTCCTCTATGGTTGCCTTATACTTCTGCCGCTCCCGGAGCTCCGCCGCCGCTTGTTTCCGTGCTTACCGCACCATGGCCTCCTCCCTTGGCTACCGCCTCCAGTCCGTCCGTCTTGATAATGACACCGCCTTCCGCAGTCAAGACTTTATCACTGCCTGTGATGAATCCTCTACGGCCCGTGAGTACGCGGCACCCTACAGTCAATTTCAGAATGGGTTAATCGAGAGAACGTGGTACACCCTCTCCACATGGGCCCGGTGCATGCTTGATTATGCAGGCCTCGGCTCTGACTTCTGGGAATTTGCTATGGCTGTGGCTGTCCATCTGCACAATCGCACCTTTCGTCGAGGCGTCAATGACATTCCTCTTCGCCTCCTCACCGGCGCCACTCCTGACCTCTCCTACCTGCGCACCTTTGGCTGTCCAGCCTTTGTGCACGTCCCCCGTGCAACCCGTCCGAAGACTGCTCCCTCTGCCCGTGAGGGCATCTTTGTCGGATATTCCCCGGACTCCCCTGCTTGGCTCGTATGGATGCCGGACACCCGTGTCGTCCTCGCCAGCCGCAGTGTCGCCTTCCATGAGGCTGATCGCCTTGGTCGTTTCGACCCTTCCATTCCTGATGAATGGCCCATTTCCACCCCTACTTCTCATGCTCCACCCTCCTCTTCACCATCTTCTCAGGTGCAGGATGCCTCGCCATGTTCAGCTCGCCTCTCATCTCAGGAGGGACTTCCTGTCTGTCACTCTGACAGTGACTCTACCGACGATGACATCGACGCCCCCGCTCCTTCTGTCCTCGACGACCCCCCCGAGAGTGTCGTTCGGACGCCACCTCCAGAGTCATGTTCCACCCCCGCTCCTCCTCCTGTGCCTTCCACTCCCGACCACTCTACCGCTCGACCGAGCCGTGTTATCAAGCCCAACGTCCGCCTCCCGGCTGCTGAATATCTATTTCCTCAGCGGGGCTATCAGCCTCCGGCGGCTCTCCTTTCCAGTGACTCTGCAGTCGACCCTCCTACATATCAAGCGGCCATTAGTTCCCCTGATGCGGCGGATTGGCTTGCTGCCATTCAGTCCGAATACGACTCTCTCATTGGTCGTCGAACGTGGGATCTTGTCCGCCTGCCCGTCGGTCGCAAAACTGTCAGATGCAAATGGGTATTTAAAACAAAACGACATGCAGATGGCTCCGTTGCTCGCTACAAGGCGCGCCTCTGCGGAAAGGGCTTCTCTCAAGTCCACGGTCTAGACTTCAATGAGACGTTTGCCCCTACCGTCAAGTTCACTACTCTTCGAGTCATATTCTCCCTTGTGGCACACCTTCGCCTTCACTGCGAACAAACCGACGTCGACTGTGCCTTTCTCTACGCTGACCTGGACGAAGAAATTTACATGGATCAGCCAGAAGGTTTCCATAAGCGCGGTGAGGATGGTGCACAACTTGTCTGCCTCTTGAAGAAGAGCATTTATGGTCTGAAGCAAGCGCCTCACAACTGGCATCGTCTCCTCAACCGCTTCCTCCTCACTCAGCAATGTGTGCAACTTCGCACTGATCCTGGGGCTTACGTCTACCGCTCCCCTTTGCAGTCAGGAGGGGGTGTTGATCCTTTGCGTTCTCATGACTGCACGTCTCCCGCTCGACCCACGAGAGTCTCCCCTTCTTGACGACACAACTTCTACGCTCTACCGCAGCGTCGTTGGAGCTCTACTCTATGCGTCAGTTGCAACTCGCCCAGACATCACCGAAACAGTTAACAGACTGTGCAGATTTATGTCCAAGCCCACAGTTGCGCACATGGAGGATGCGAAAACATGCCTAAGGTACCTTCAGCGCACCACTACCAGAGGCATCACATTTGGAGGGGAAGAGCTCAAATTACATGGGTTCAGTGATGCCAACTACCCGACCACCTATCCTAGTGGATGCCGTGCAACAAGTGGCTACGTCTTCTTCCTGTGTGGGGGCGCTGTGAGCGCGTGCTCCCGTCTGCAGCCACTTGTCACGCTGTCCACCGCTGAGGCAGAATACCAGGCTCTCAGCCTTGCTGTGCAGGAGTCTATGTTCCTGCGACAAATGCTCAGTGAGTTGGGTTACCCGCAACATGATGCTACACCCATCGGTGAAGACAATCAGGCATGCATTTTCATTGCAACTACGGCCAGCACCTCCAGCAGGACTAAACATCTGGATATTCGCCTCCACTTTGTACGAGATGCGCATCAAGGTGGATTGGTCAAAATCTACTATGTCCCGAGCACTGAGATGCTTGCAGACATCTTCACAAAACCCATTCCCAATCCACAGTTCGAGAAAATTGTCTCAACTGTGATGCGTTGCTCTGTTGATTAATTCCTCTGTTACAAAAATGACAGTCTGCTCCTCAGTCAGGGGGAGTGTTGAAGTGCCTGAGTCAAGACTAACACAAGGTACTACCAAATCAGGAGTTAATGTACTGGACTGATGTAGAAATTATCTAGTACATAATTACAGTGACTGTTCAGATCAGATGTGGGATCTGAACAGACAGGCAAATAAAACACAACACAATTGTCTGCGCAACCACCGAGGTAATGTGCAGTTTCTCTCAGGAGGGGGTCGACACAGCCCTCTCAGTTTCTTATCGACAGGACACATCAGCTAGGGCTCTGCTGTCCTGTCATTCAATACTAGAGCAAAACTAGCTAGACTTGTGTGGACTTGCTGCAAGCTAGGTCATGTCATGAGCTTGCAGCCCCACTTGTAAATCACTTCCTTGTTTCCCTCAAGATTCAACAGTCTCAGCCTCCTTCTGCATCACACACACACACTGCTTAAGTCTGAAACTTCATTACGGAAGGCAGCACGGCGTCGGAGGTCACCTTCGGAGAGATGTGTCGGTGGCCGGTATTGTTGTTGTTGAGTGGACCGGGCCTAGCGACGGCGGGAGCCGCCTCCACCCCGACGGCGGGAGCCGCTATTGATAAATATCCTATCTCACATTTGTTTTATAGTATTCTTTCGCACTTCGGTCATTGTTTTTAGCGATCAATTTTCAATATCCCTTTTCCACATTCAGTCAATATAGCGATACATCATGTGTCAAAAAAAAGCTTCCATGAATAATTGTAGCGAAGCATCAATGAACAATGGACAAGAAGAAGAACAACATGGAAAAGGAGAAAGGGCAGGGTGAACAAAAAGGGCAAGAGTGACAAGAGGATCACGGAATCCCAAGCAGCACGGCAAAAGGAAGCACTACTCCGTAATCTTTTGTAAACATCGTGCACAAACCAAGGTAGCATCAATGAATCATTCGACATGTAATATAGTATGTGATGATAGAAATCGATTAATTATAAATACTCGGAACTTGGCCTATCAAAGCAAAATGTCGGCCCGCGTTGTTGATTGTTTTCACGCAACTCCGTTAGCACCTGGCCTGGCTGGCGAACATGGCGGAGGCCTCGTCATTGCGTCTTTGAATCAGAAAGTAACCATTGTCAAAAAAATTCAGAGAATGCTAAACCCAGAGTGCCGGTGTTCGCGTCGCAGTGCATTTCATGGCAGCCTTTAAAAGCCGCACTTAAAAATCCACTATCACTGCTTCAGTTAGGCATTGCTCAAGTTCTGCGACTCCAGCAAGTGATACTGCACGGCCAAGCGGTCCGCCTGCATGCCAGTCACGGGGCAGTAGCACTCAGTGAAAGGCGACCATTAGAATGCCCGCTGCGATGCGGGTACAGCCATTTCACAATGCGTCTTGTCGTCGAAAAATCTGCTCGCTTGCGTTTTTAGCGTCTCTCCAGTTTCCACGGAGTCCAATTTCTTCAGCGTTAATACCGACTACAACAAAAAAGAGTTGCCACAGAAGTTTTTGAAATACTTCGACGGATGGTTCGCAAACCGTTTTCGGTGACAGCGGTTGTGCTATTCTGTTGCTGTTCATAGAGAACCATGTGCATGTATGCGTTTGTGTTTATGCCGTAGTACTTCAACGATAATATCTTTGTCGCGCATCAGAAAATAATAATGCACTTTATATGGCTCTATCTTCTTTGTTTGCTGTGTTTTCGATTATGCCATGGGCGAACGGGGGGAGTCACCAGGACGGGTTTGATGTGCTCTGCAATGATGGCGAGGTGGACGGGGTGGTCGCGGTACACAATGTAGTCCTCGACGTTGAGAAAGTCAGCCACGATGCTGACGCTGGCGTTGCCCTCCTGTAATAACAACAGCAGCGGAAGCAGTTTAGGGTAAGAAGACACCGGAGCGCCTCAGTTGCCAATCACCTCTTTTGTTCGCACGTCGCGACCCCCTCGCCCACCAGAAGAAAAAATAAAAGGCTTCATAGCCTGGGAATCACTGGGCTTGATATGCAGCACGGTGTCGGCGTTGCGCCGTCGTTTGTTCGATTGATATCGTGTATTTCAGTTTCTTTAGTATTTACATTTAAAGTAGAGTACGTATGATAACATTAAAACCGATATTTCGAGATAATGCATAAAGTAAAGGAATAAAGTTAACTGTGAAGCGTACATGTAACATTATATGAGCACGCGTGCTGATTGATGCCGCGACATGACGAGTTTAGTTGCGGCCAATGGCTTGAATGTCCGGGAAAATGGGCCAGGGGGGGGGGGGAGGTGTGACTTGGTTGACGACCACCACTCACCGCGAGCCCGGCGTCCGCGCCGAAGTTGTAGTTCTTGATCTGAGGATGCGAAATACAAACAACGATAGCTCGGGCGGCGATAGAAGGTGGATAATAGGTAGTTTTGCTACAGTGAGTGTACAAGTAATTGACGTGCAGTGCGTCCAACCTGCGGGATAGCGGCGGGCAGCGTGGCGAGACCACCCAGGATGGCGTCCCGCTGTACCGCCGTTGTCTCCGGCTTCAGCTTCAGCATCACATTGTGCCGAAACCCCGGTACTGGCGTCGGCATGGTGTTGACAGTTGATACCGAAGGTGAGCCCCGTGGAACTTCCGGAACCCGAAACGCGCTAGGGAGAACACTAACTGGGCGAGGAAAACGAAGCGAGAGGGTACAGGAGATTACAGGTGTTTCTGTCGCGGGGGTCAGGGGCAGATAGGGGTAAGCAGTGGGCATCGTGTTGCATTGCGACCCATCCGACCCTGTGCAGGACCTACTGCTGTAGAGAAGAACGGTATAAAGTACTTGCTGCTGCTTTCCCGGTTCGATGACGACCTGCAGCAGCATATAATTGCACATCTAATTGGCACAGATGCAGTGTTCTTATCGTACTTGTATCGGTATTTATATTACATGAAAATAATTTGGTACATTTTTTATTCTACTAATAATTTTGATATTTTTTTGTATTGGTACACACCTCCACAAAAGTCCGGAAAAGATTTCGCACCTTCGTAAGTAGAAAGTGAACCATGCTTCGATTTTATTGGCAAAAATCCTGAAATCCTAGGCAATGCTTTGGAGTTCAAGATGGAATTGCCGACAACTACGGAGGGCGAATTCGAGCACTGCCGGGCTTGTGTACTTGGGGTTATCGCGCATGCACACGTGCGGCACGATCTTTCAAACTAGTCGCCATGCTAGTTAGACGAAAAGAGTAACGGGCACACAACGCCGCAATATGAATGCTTATGCGACGGTCGCGCAAGTATAATGCATAGGCGACGGAGGGAGGAGGTGTTGGACATGCCGCTGCGGGGGGAAGCGCACGAAATTGCGTTTTTAGACTTGCCACCGATATGCGGACAACCCAGTGGCAAGTTGCTTTCGGCCACAATGTATAAACAATCATTACTTCCTCAAATATACTCAAAACGTTCTCAAAGAGGAACCATTTGACGCATGCTTTCAATGCTAGTCGAATGCATTTACGTTGGAGCTCAAACACTCAAAATTGTTTCTGTGAATTGCTTTAATTTCCGCATTATTTTGGTAAAGTTGAGCCGCTCTTGCCCTTTTGTTTCCCCTCCCATTTTCCATGTCTGTACTCATCTTGTTCTTCTTGTAATCCCATACAGCTGAGTCGCAGTGCCCAGCAACACCCGTCGATTTCGGCTCACCTCATGAGGCGATATGTGCGGGGTTTGTCGATATGTGTTTACCAATTCTTCATTCCTACTAATTTCCGGGCATATTTCCTGACGTGTGCCACGCGTGGGGCGGGTGTGGTTGGCATAAGCACATACCGAAGCATTCCAAACACCACCGTCAACGTGGATCGTCCGTAACAGCCACCTTGGACTTCGCCCCTCCCTAAAGCCAATCGCCCTCGCATGTTTTCATCGTACAATGTTTATTTAAACCTGCGTCATATGCGTTTTTGCTCGCTTGCTTTACAAAAACATTACCCGTGCCTGCGCCGTGAACTTCCGTGCTTAATTCACACACCCGCAAACCAAACCTCGCGCATTGAGCACGGCACCCACGCCTCCAAACCCCCTCCAACAAGTCCCCCAAAATACGATTATGTGGAACACGGAGTAATGTGCAGCTTGGTACGATGGCTTGAGCAATGCCCAGGCGTGGCGCTCAGAACGACGTGTGTAGTTCAGATAATTTCCCGGGAATGTATGGGCTTAATTCAACACACTCCACCGACAACACCCGCTTTGAGCTGAGGTTTAATCATTCCGGATGACAGCTTATTGCTTGTTTCTCGGCTCTCCTAAAATTGGGTGGTACTCGGGTATCGTCGTTCTTGACGTGGTGAGAGACGAGCATGTTCTTGACTAGCTTATGTTCAACATAATGCATATGTCCGGACTTTTGTGGAAACATGTATTTAAAGGAGAATTCTACTACTTTTTTGTAATAGATATCTTATTTGTATTTATGCAAGGAGGAGAAAACATAACTTCATCACAACAGAAATCATAGAGGGGGGGGGGCAAAAACGCCACAGCGCGCACTGATACAATATTTCTATTATCGGTCATTTACGACTACATGCAGCCCGGAATGAAGATTCCGCAATCCACCCGAAAATATAACGTAATCACATAACTGCCATATGATGTCATGCCTTTCGGTGTCGAGCTGATGAATATATATACGGGTAGAGCACGTCGGCACATGACATACTTGTCTGCCGCCTCCACCACCATCCACACACGCTACCATCATGTCTACCTCGCCGCAAACCTACTCGCATTGGATTACCTAAACATGTTAACCGCAGGTAAGCAAGATTCTTGCCGATCGCCGCCTTGTTTGTGCTATATTGACCTCGCAATGGGTCTAGACTAGACAACCTCCATGATCCGTGGTGATGTTTTCGGGGGGGGATTTAGCTTCTCGCTCACCAACCTCCCACGATAACAATTGTGGGGCTCCCATCTCAGGGCACCTCGCCGCTGGATACATGGCTCGAGAGGTAGCTAACGTCTATACATAGCGCGTACCATCGAGTTTTTCTGATTTTCGCTCAGCAATGCACAAAAAGTTGAGCTGCCCGTGTGGGTTGTCAAGCTATCAATTGCTTTACACGTTGTAATGCCGTTATCTTTCTGTGATGATGCCGCTACGGCAGGCAGGGGGGCTCTTTATCCTAAATGACTCCCGTCTCGAGTTTCTACCCGTCGCAGTCTTTCTTGTATACTGGGGAACTTTTGCAACCCGTGTGAATGTTTATTGTGTTAGGATGCTACCTATCTTCGCCGGATAACTGTCGGTGTAGCGTATGTGGCACCGATTGTTTCTCATCCACGACGGTCATCTCCGACGCTTCTCTGCGGGCAGCTCCATATGACGTCGTCCCTCACAAATGACCCCCACTCTTAGTTGACTGATAGCAGATATCTAGCTAGGGAGGAACACTGTTTTTACATTGTTTTTTACTGCGTGCAAGCTAATTGTTTTGGTGATGCGTCGGAAGCGGTTTTTCTGCGTCGGCACAAGAATGACGTGTAGGGGTAATCGCGCATGGCTATGTTACATAGGACGTCGGTTTGTTTTTGGTTTCCGCTGAAAACCCCCGCATCTACAAATGTGACCCTCGCTAAGGCGAAGCTGTTATGAGTGAAGGGTGGGCGTATGCATGAAATATCATCGCGCGCAAGCTCGGGGGAGACGCGCACTCCAGTTCAGGACCGCGGGGGTGGAGGAAGCCGCCGTGGGTGGCGATGGTGCAATCCTCGGCGCGCCGCACCCGCGCCGCCAACATCAACGACCGGTAAGCGAGAGGGAGTAGGACATGTTTGAAGGTACTGGTTCATACGTTCCTGCAATTCGAGTTGCTATGACATGAGCTTGGAGGGGAGGGTGGCGGAGGAGTGATGGTATATTATGCCTCCCCAACCTACCCATAGGATCAGCAAACCTGAATTGTAACAAAAAGTGTTTGTCTATATGATGTCTTTCATTTGTATCCACGTATATCTATTGATATCCCTTGAGTTGGTAGTTTTATGTAGTTGCAACTGATGTGACATACATATGCAATTGCTGCTGCGATCGATGTATTATTGTCGTGATTTTTTCTTGTGCTATTAGTTTTGTTGTTACTTTTGTTGTACTCAAGTTGACGGCGGTGTTTGTTAGCATGCTGTCCTTGCTTCTACTTTTATTAATATTATTGCTCATGTTTCTACAATTGTCATTGCGATTTATGCTGCAAATGTTTTGTGTGATTTAATTATTGTTGGCATTACTACTCTCGTGATTTTACCGTTGCTAATGCGATTGCTAGTGGTTGTGTGCTGTTGATGCTACTGCAACTAAAATTGGTGTTGTTATTGTTATTGTCTTTGTCCTTGCTGCCTAGCGTCGTAAATTGGTACTTACTGACAACCGAGCCACTAAGCGACATCCATTCTTTTCCGACGCGTCGGCTAAGTATGTGGACTAGTGTGCCGAATAGTCGGGTTCGAGATCCGCGAGGAGTAAGTTTCCGATACATGGGCGATCCATAGTTTAAGATGAGACCCAACATCCACATTGGTTTCGGAGCTGGGGAGCGATCCGGGGAGATTTCGGCGGGGGCGTGGTAATTTCGTGAATTGGTACTTACTGACAACAAGGCCGCTAAGCGTCATCCATTCTTTTCCTATACACCGGCTAAGTATGTGATGTCGTAGATTGGTACATATGTGGTATGTGGCCACATATGTCAACTATGCTTTTTCGGTGAGCCGGTAAAGCGCACGCCTAATACGCGGAAGGTCGCGGGTTCGATACCCGGTGAGTCCGATCATTGTATGTAGGCGTGTCACGGTCCGAGAAGAACCCCCACCTTCCACATTGGTTTCGGAGCCGGGCTGCGGTCCGGGGAGAGTCCGGGGGGGGCCGTGGTAGTGTCGTAGATTGGTACATATGTGGTATGTGGCCACATATGCCAACTATGCTTTTTCGGTGAGCCGGTAAAGCGCACGCCTAATACGCGGAAGGTCGCGGGTTCGATACCCGGTGAGTCCGATCATTGTATGTAGGCGTGTCACGGTCCGAGAAGAACCCCCACCTTCCACATGTGGCCTAGTGTGCCGAAGGTCCCGGGTTCGAGACCCGCGAGGGGCAGTTTTTCGGTACATAGGCGAAACACGGTCCAAGATGAGCCCTAACGGCCACACTATGTTGGTTCTTCTTGTGCTTAGACTTTGTTGTTGTGCTTCGAATGGTGTTACTACTTCTCTTACTTGCGCTCGTGTTTCTAGTGCCTCAGGGGCGCCCGCCGGCGGCGCACGGGCGGCGGCCCCGGAGGGGGGTGCGCTTGCATGCCCGTCGGCACTACCTACTTGTACCGCCACGCGGTGGTCGTTGGTGACCCTATAGCCGTGCGGGCCTTGCACAATAAGGGGCTAAACGAGGTACCGGCACATGTAATATGCGTGATCTATAGTGGCCGGGAAGCCATGTACAGAGGGTTTTGAAATCATAACATCCGCACTCTAGCACTAAGATATTCCGCTCGGGTAGTCCGATATGCTTCTTCGCGACTGAATACTTTAAGATACTCTCCCAATAAGGAGGCGGGGGCGGTGCCTATCAAACATTTTTTGTGGGAAGCGTGCGGACGGATCGGCGGTGGGACGCCGGTGTTGGAGCTGGCGGTGGACAGCCGGAAAACAGCTCAATGGAAGGGCGCTCGGTCGGCCAGTGCTCTTGCGATCGAGCAAACCCACCCAAGGGAGTGGAGCTCGTCACCATCAGCGAGAAGGACAACCGCGGCGACATGCGAGACACGGTATGGCGTCGCTGGTATTTGATCGGCCTCCACCGGAAAATTGAAATTGAAATTGTTTAAAACATGTATCGGGTAAAACCGGCTGCTGTCTCTCGGCCCTCCCAACTATGCCCTCCCAACAGTGCCAAAAAGCCATGTACGGAGGGTTTTGGTCAAATCGTCCGTTCCCGGCAATTTTGAGGTAGAAGCCCCGAGCTAGCTTTCCCATCCAACCTCTCCCCTCATCGTCACCCACCATCGACATGCGTGCATCAAGTGATGCGCTAGGATTATCACGAAAGCATACCGCCTATATAAGTGGCCCCTTGGCAAAGTAAAGCACAAGGGGAGGGCACGGGCGGTATTCTACGGATCACCCGGTGCAAGACACATTTGGCAGCCGACCGGGACATGACCGACGCGACGGGGGGAGCGACAGACGGCTACCAATTGTGGCTATGGTTGTCTCCCCCTTGCCCCGAAGGGAAAAGGAAGCCTGTGCTAGAGGGAGGGCTGGGACGGGAGGAGCGACGGATATGTCGGACGATGTTGCGCGTGGATCGATTAGGGGCCTTCGGCGGCATGAGCGAGGGTTTTTTTGCCAACCTCCCCCCCCCCCCCCCCCCCCCCCCCAACTTCGGCTTGACCGGAGTCGCATATGATGAAATGGTACTTGTAGTAATTTTAGGTACTTGTAGTATTTTTTTCTAATTTCTAATTTCAAGTGCTTGGGATAATTTGTACTAAACGTAGCACAGAAAGGGTACGTGCACCACAGAAATGACGGAGCATCTTTGGAGCCTCCGTACGACCTCCACATTGAGATATGCATATCGTGGTCGGTATAGAAATAAATTTGTCTTATGTCGGTCTTTTTGCTGCTCTTCATGGCACTCTGGGTTCCTATCTCCGCGACGCTTTTCAAGAGGGCGGTGCTGACGTTGTGGCTTGCCTTCCTGTTCCTCGGGCTTAGGTTTTTCCCTCTTTTCTTCTTTTTGCTTGGTGGCCTCCACTGCTTTTTCTTGTAAGATTTTTTATTATGTCTTGGTCGGCAAGTTTTCGTAGAAATCCCGGTCATCGGGCGCGGTTGTGCTCCGAGAGGTCGATTCCCCTCCAAACGACCAACATCAATTCCAGTTGACGAGACTATTCACTCAAGGCCGAGTGGAGGGACTATGCCCCAACGCAACGCACATTTAACATGCCAGGAAGTATAGCATGGTATTTGCGTCAAAAGGGCCGAAGTTGTGGACAGTTTTACAGGATGATGCATGCATTAGGTACGAGTGGTCATGTTGGCACTCTGTCACTCTCGGTATGAGAAACACTGCCCAGCAACATTTTAGCTCCTTACGGGGGGGACGACCACTTGACTCAAAAATGATCTCCCCGTGACCTGTTGATTAGTTGGCTTTGTTGTGCATTGGTGAGTTGTCTCTCAACTCCTTCGTCTCGGGCCTCGTCAATGACAAGCTATTTCACGAGTTCTTATATGATTTTCAAAAAGTCCAGCAAAACCGTCGCACTCGCTCCGTCCTCCGGCTTGTCCGCAGTCAAAATGTGTGCAACGATACGCCTACAACGCCGCTTCAACATAGACAAGGCAATGTAGGACAACCCGGGGGGTGAAAATATGTTCGTTGCCTCTTGCGATAAACGAGCTGACACAGTATGTGAAGTGCTACGTGAAATACAGGCGCGGGGGTAAGGAGTTTAACATCTTTGAAATAGTTGCCATTTGTATATGGCTTCATCGTCTCGATCCACATATCGGTGATGGGTGTGACGTCCACCATATGCTTAGGCTCGCCGGCTCAGTAATGCTTGGCTGCCTCCCTAGCATTCTTGGCGCACGGTTTTCTCCTGTAATAATTTACATTGTTGCGCCCACAACTCACTTTCTTAGATGATACAACACGGCCGGAAGGCAAGCCGGAATACAACGACGGGCCAATGAGGACTGCCGGTGGTACGGCAAGCGCCCGCCGGCTTTATTGGAAGAATGTTGTGACGTGGTGCGACGATCAATTCTTCTGAGGCCATCTCGGGAAACACTTGATGCCACACCATGTCAACTTGGGTGCATCGACTGTAGCCGCTGCGCCACTTTGCCGAAGATTTTGTAAGAGGTTAGGTAAGTGTGACCACAGGGGATTGCACGAAATGCTCTCACAGTGCCGTTCCACGTTCGGAAGGTTTAGAGCGTCCACTACCTCGCATATAGGGTCGAATCATCCTACACTGTACCGTGGTAGCATAGTGTGTTGAGTGCTGATGTGCAGCGGTCGATAGAGTGTCGTCCGATCCTTGAGTCGAGCTCCGTGAATAGAAACGGCTATATCTTCCATTCGCCGCCGTTGAGGTGTCGACCGAGCTTGTCGGCCCGGACGTTGGCTGCCAAGCGAATATAGTGAGCGCGCACCTTGATGTTGTTGGTGTCGGGTAGGCACCAAAGGCGGCGGGGCTTGTCCACCATAGCCGGGAAACGGAAGGTCATCCATGTAAGAATGGGAAAAACCACTTGGTCTTCGTGAAGGAGGACGTTGCGGCCGGCCAACTCGGAAAGGAAGCTCTCCACAGCGTGACGGACGGCCTTCATCTCTTTCCAAGTGATGAGCTTATTCTCATCTTCTGCCGACTAGAAACCGCGTGCCTTGAGTCACTCGTTTAGCAATGCGCCCCACCCGTAGCCAAAGATGTCCGCGTGTAGGTACGTTGTCTGTACTGGATTGGCATGCCGTTCGACTGAATTGGAACATGTGTCCACCAATGTAGGTCTCGACTCAGCTGCGGTGTCAATCGGAAGAGTCCACCCCGTTTCTCGCCGACAACGGCGTGAAGTTCGCAGCATGAATCGCACAAAACATGTATTGGGCATGTCTTACTCATGCTTATAGTCCCTTTCTCGGGTAGCCATCATGCGCTGCATGTAGCGCGCCCCATGAGCTGTCTTTCTTGTTAGACGATCTTGATGAATTTCGTCTCGGTTGCGTAAAAGTGGCATGACGCTATGTTGATATCGATACCCACGTGGTGTCCGACTTGCGTAGGTTGCCATAAACCTTTGCTTGGATGACGCGATAGACGCACGCGGTCAAGCATGTTGAATAATATGGCGCCTCAAGTGGGCGCCCGCGCCCCCGTAGACGGCAAGAGTAGAATTTCGTCGACGTAGGGTAGTATACGGGCTCCTTTCCATCTCGCTCATGAGGTAGGTCTTCGTGCAGTGGCCGAGTTTTGGGCTGAGTAGCTCCGGGTTCTGAGAACGTAAAACGTTAAGCGAACGCGAGTGTTATTTTGTGGAAGTAGAAAAGGGATAGCGAGCACCTCATCGGCAGACTCGCGAGTCAGAAGAGCTGTCCGTGCACGTTCACAATTAAGTAGTCGCGGTCTAGTAGGATGATGGCCAACGCGTAAAAGCCGTCATGCATGTCTAAGCTAAACATGTAGTCGCCTTTGCGCGTCTAAAGTTTTACGCCGAGTAGCGTCTCGATCCATTCGTAGTCGCGCGCGCACACAAAGGATATTGAGCGGTTGTATTACGCCGATTAGCCGACTCTAGTTATCGCCGTCTTGCGCATTAGAAATAGTCTTGATATGTAATTGTCGGAGGTTGAGGGCTCCCAAGCCACGGCTTCGACGAAGCGAGGTAGCTCCGTGTTTACTCAGTCTATTTGGACATGGGTTGCATCGTGGGGGTAGGCGGTTGTTTTTGAACGAAATAAAAAGCCCCTCCATGACTCATTGTCGGGTTCGCTCGCTCGCTCCGATCGTCTCCCACTCGCGCTAGCTCCGTCGCACGCAATGCCGCATATTGTCGGAAGCTGAGTTGCAGAAATCGGCGCGGCGGTGCATACCATAAGCTCTATGACTCGGAATCGGGTTTCTTTGGTGGACGTGTATTGGCCTTGTCGTGCTTGTCTTTACTCTTCTGCTCATTGCCCTTGAGACTCTTGTCCGGCTGCGGGGCCGATCCGTCGGGGTAGCCCCCGTCGCATCAACCGGACGTCGGTTGCTTGAAGGTCCGGGCGGCTTGGGATTTGCCGCTGCATGGAGACTAACTTCGATACGCTTGTCTTCTAGGGCAGCGAGGAGGCCGTCGACCCCATTGGTGCTTCGGTCAGCCGCTTGAGTGTCGAAGAAACGGGAGTATACAAGGCGCTCGGCGACTATATCCCCTCTTGTGAGGGCCTTCTTGCCCGCCCTTGAACAGTAAGACGCGACTCGACGGCCTACGTGACAACCTTTTGTGTCCGAGCGGCCACGTCGTGCACGTCTCAAAAGTGCGCTCTTTCCGATGTTGTAGCAGTTCACGAACGAATCGTCACCATAGCGATCTTTAGCGCAGCGTCCGTGGCTGCATGGCTGCTGAGTAACCCCCTAATTAGACTAGGGGGATACTCGATACTCGTCGCGGGACAAAATTCGATTTTCCTATACTAGGAACTGGTCAATATCGATCGTCGGGTCGAGGCGTCCACCGTCCCGGCGTAGCGGCGTACCGGCGTTTACCGGTCGTATGAGATCGTTGAACACTGTAGGGCGTAGGTAAGTTATGTCGCGCTGGTCGATGAACGCTGTCTTGGTCGAATTAGCATAAACATGGATCGCGTAGTTTTCCACGCTCCCACATTAAGACAAAGCCGATGTCTTTCCGCTTGTTAGGGGTTGGCGTTTCGTATAGTCGGCGTCAAACTCAAAAACATTTGGTTAACAAGATTGTACGAATTTTCAAACTGCGTTTGCAGATGGTGGCGCCCTTGTTTTACCGCCGGCGTCCCTTGTTTTGTACATGTGTTACTGTAGATGGTCTCATATAATATTACCGTGTGAGATGTTGCCAATCGTATGTGCAACGTGTGCAGTAGATAACTCCACATGGCTATAGTTCAAGGGTCTAGATGCCGTTGCGTGAGCTGTGCTCGCGCAAAGGCAGAAGGTGGACGACCTCTATGTGTCGGCGCGTCGTATAGGCGTAACGCCATGTCTAATTGTCCATGTTTTACCAATGTAACATGCGTAGTCTAGCAGCAAGCGAATTTGTAACGTCGTGGCAATAACGCCCGAATGCTCTTGCCCCCAATGTAGGTGAAACCTCTATGATAGCATCAACATTGTCAGATTGATTTCAATCTAGAGGTTTGCAAACTTAACTCCCATGTGTACGGTACATTAGCCCCCAAAAAAAAAATAAAAAAAAAAAAAAAAATTAGCCCCCATTAGTAACGGCTCGTCGTACCTCCACGACAACGAACTTGTACAAGCGGTAGGGCGCAACCAACCACCTGATGAATTCCCCAACGGCCAGCTCCAGCTAGCAACGTAAGCCGGGACTAGTTAATTAGAACACAGCACTCTCTGCTTTCGCTAATCTTATTCCCCATGCCATGCATGTGGTCTTCTGGTATAATTGTAAACTGACTGACATATTTGACAAACCATCATGCTCCAGGGTAATAAATGACAAAACAATTAGAGTCGTATTTTCGCCGGTATTCAGGAAGTGATGGTACTGACAAAAGTCAACGGATGGTCAACGACAGAGGCGGTCCCTCCAAACACGAGTTTGTTCGCCAGGCGCGCACAGCTGTCAGTTGATTGCCGGGCACCGTCGCCGACCCTGCGCACATAGGCACCACTGCAAGTAGCGCAGAGAAGCTTCCCCAAGCGATTGTGTAAAACTAAGCAGCTAAGAAAGTAGTGACGCGCTGGTGGAGAGGCTACCTCCGGGCGCAGACATTATGGAGCGCCCTGTGCTGTCGGGGTCGAGGGTTGATGTGCTGGTTTCCAAGGAAAACAGGCCGCCAGGCCCCGCGGAGCTGCAACCCTCCCCCCAGCTTCTGGGGTACTATAAGCAGCGTTTAGACGAGTTTGAGCATGAGCGAGTCGAGCTACTAGGCCGCTTGGAAGCTTGCGCGGTCGATAAGCGGGAGCTGCACCGGTTGGAGTGGGAGAACCGGAAGCGGGCGGACGAAGTTAGGGAGCTCCAAAAGGCGCTCTCCGACTCGCACACCTACTTGTTTGAAGAACGGGAGCGGCTGCTAGCACTGCAAGCGGAAAACGACGAACTTAAGCTGCAGGTTAACCCCCTTTCTTCTCACTCTTCACAACTCTCAACCGCCACCGCGTGCGTGCAGGAAGTCAAGTCGATGCTACGGTATTTGTTGAGTTGGGTGAAATATGAGATTGCGCCGTAGTTTGTTGTGATACTATTTATTAAGGCCGTGGAAGAGTTCACAATTATCACGAGAGCAATCTAGCACTAGGGTTCCCCCTCCGCCTCTAATTTGACGCTTGGTGGTGGGACTTTTCTCAGGAAACGGAGGACCGGAAGCGCATCCAGCACCTGCTGTCGCTCACTCAGCCGGTGGAGCAGGAGATTACTTACTTTCGGGACGCCAAGCCCGACAAAATGACGGTATTCCCGCGCGGGCCGGCCACCGGCGGTGGCCCTCGTTCAGCTGGAGCACAAGGCAGCGGCACTGGGGGCTCCGGCTCTAATCGCGGAGGCGGATCGCCCGAGAGAGTAATGCGGACGGTGTACCTGCCCTCGGCCAACACCGACTCAATGATGCTCAAAATCGAGTCGCTGCAGGTGTGATATGCCCACCGGCCTTCGAATCAAACAATGTCGAATGTATTGATGCCGAAATCGCTGCACATTTCAAGCCGAACATTAGACGGGGTATATCGGCGGGAGCTCAGGAAATCTATACATATGTGGCAGTGTTTGTTCGTCCACTGGAATGTTGTCTCGGCGTGGTTCGAGGTGGCGGTATATGCCGCTGCTGATTTTAAAAATATGGTTGTGGGAAAGTTAGAACGAATCTGCCTCCTTATACGGACATTGCTCAGACCCTTTCGTCTTTGCGTATGTCTGTTAATGGATATTCATTTTACTGATTTTTCCATTAGACAATGTTTCTTCACCTATTGATTGTGTTCTTTTCATCAGTGCTTTCTATCGCTGTGGATAGAAAAAAAATATTTAAAAGTCTGATAGAGCCTCGTGAGCTGCAACGCCGACTGCGTTTCATAACAAGGTAATTATGTGACTGCAGGCGCAGCTGAATGAGCAGAAGCAGTTCGCCAATGAGCGCATTTCCGCGCTGCTGGCCGACCGACGCATAAGGGAGCAGGACGAGGAGGCGCACCGAGTGAACTACAACCAGCGAATCGACACGCAGGCGGCCAAGTTGAAGAAAACGGAGGAGACGCTGCTGCAGACGACCAAGGACCTCATCATCCTGCGCCGGGAGAAACAGGAGGCGCAGAGCCGGGCGGTGGCGGCGGAGGCATCGCTCGCGCAGGAGCGGCATCGGATGGAGGAAGAGGCAAACGATGTCAAGCGAGAGGCGCAGGTTAGTGCATGCGTGTATGCGTGTGTGTGTGTGTGTGTGTGTGTGTGTGTGTGTGTGTGTGTGTATTTTCGGAAGGAACAAGAGATGTCTAGGATGGGGCGTTTTTGGGCTGAGAGCCATTGGTTCGGGTATGCTGTAGCTGTCAAACTGATGGGAGGTCGGGAGGTGAGGTGGGCAAGGGGGGGCGTTCTGATGGGGAGTGGTATCGGGTGGTGTGTAGGAACGAGTGGAGAACGCGCGGAAGTTGGCTGAGGCGAAGACGGAGGAGTACGTGAACGCCTTTCGTGAGCAGCTGAAGCAGCGCGAGGAGGAGCTGATTAACTTGGAGGGGGTGCATAGCGCGGTAAAATCGCAGTACGAGAAGCGCGTGGCTGAGCTACAAAACAAGGTGCTGTATTCCTCTCCCTTCCCTCCGCACACACATACACATAAGAATGCAGACGGGTAGATACTCAGTCAATATCACCACAGTAGGGTGCGTAAAGTTCGCCAGTGGTACAAATATTTTCATGTTTTCACGGAAAGTTGATATTCGGATGGGTGCGGGTAAAGCATGCTGATTATGTCAGTTATTTTGGGCCATCGTGCGGTGCGAACGCCATGATATTTGTCCGAAACAATCGGAAGTCGTTTTCTGCACACAGAGATTGTCATTTGGATGTGTTTTAGGTGTGGTGTGCTTTCTCATCCGCCCCGTCAATTAGATTTCTTCCATCACTCTAGCAACAACACCGAATAACTCGCGTAGCCAATGGCCAAGACCTGTCATTCAAAGTAACTTCAAAGATTCTCAAATCAATCATGGAAATCGCCATTCCGAATTATTTCGACGCATCCGTTGTTTGTGCCGTGTGGTGAGGAAAATCATGCAAGTAATGTCACAAACCGAATAATGGAACAAGAAGAAGAACAACATGAGCACGGACAGGGTGAAAGGGACGGGAAACAAAAGGGTGAGAGTGACAAGAGGATCACAAAAAGCATTAGGAATTAAGCAACAGAGAATCGGCAGAGTGCATAAAAAACAGGAAAATGATTAATGTTAAAGGTAATAATACGTGTACGGCAAGCCCTATGCCGACTCCAAGCTGCATTTGAGGGGGGACATGTTTACACCGTTGTTGGGATTTGATTTTTTTTTGCTGTCTGTAGGTGCGCACGCTGGAGGAAAAGGTGAAGGTGCTAGAGCAAAGGCGCGCGCTGGACCTGGAGGGCTTCACCGCCGACGTCACGTATCTGCGGCGCAGTTTGGTGGCGGTGGACCGCAAGGTGCACCAGATGAAGCTCGTAAACAGGCTGGAGGACGACGAACGACTCGACGCGCTGCTGGACGAGCTCGAGCGGCGCGCCCCGGGGGTTGATCCCCCCGACGACGCGGACAACCGTAGCGATACCGGAAGCGTGACGTCGCACCTCGGAAAGGACCTCCGCGGTATTCGGCAGGCGCTGGGCGGCCTCGAGGCAAAATTGGCGGCGTCTGGGCACAAGAACCCGGGGAAGGCGCCTCCCGCGTCGGGACCCAAGGCGGCCGGAGGATCGAAAAAACGGCCGCCCACAAAGTCGGCGCCACCAATCAGGCGCCCTAGATGAGCACCCTTAGGGTTTACTTAAAACCATATCTACTTCACGCCCGCAAGCGCAGAGACTATTTGTCGTTATCGCTACGGTTTTTAATAGCAATGTGTTGCCGCGGTAAGCAAATGTGAAAGGATCCCAGCCCTTGACGCTTAACAATGAATTCGCATTTTGAGCTTCCGAGCTTCGACAATTTGAGCTAATCTAGCGTCAGGCCCCCGAGATTTTTTATGAGCAAATGCCAAACATACGGAAGGCCTGGTCGTATTTCGTAGAATCCATTTGGAGCACGTGTTTCAAACAATCTTTGCGCTTTACTTGGTTGTCGATAACTGAAGAGTTGCTGCTTCAACATGTAGAATATGAAAACAATGGGCACAAACAAGTTGGAACCCAGGCGAACCTGTCTGAATTATACAGGCTGACTTAATTCCAATTAAGTCGACAAATTGACAAGGCTCTCTGTTTTTGGTATTAGGTCAGTATTAAGCGTGGGGCAACCGGAAGGGATAAACGTGTTCGCGCTACAACAACAGTGATGCAAGTAGAGTTTTAGAAAAATATACGAATAGTTCCATGGACAAGACAACGGGCAATAGAACAGAGAGGACATAGTTGCATCACGCGCAGATGATTTTTTTATTCATATACATGTTTTCGGAGATGCGTTTCCTCGGATGAATATCGATGATTTATCTTTGAAAATGCACAAAGTCGACGCGTTCGGATTTCAGGGTTAACATTCTCCTCCTTTGCTGGTGCATAGCAGCAGCTTTCTATGCAGCAGCTTTCTTTTTATAGCACTGCTTTCGGTGTAATTTGTGTTTTCTAAGCTGACCGAATGAATACTGGACAAAGAGTATCGCTGAGCTTGTCGTCGTTAGATACTTTAAAATATGACGCTCGACCTGCGGCCCTTAAAGAGCCTCCTCCAAGAACTTGGCAATGAGAGCGGCCGACTCCTCCTCAGTGGAGGCCGCCTCTAACGCCGTGTCCAGACGGGCAACGGGGCCGTCAGCTGTCCATCGCATCAGCGTCGGGACACCCGTAAGCTTTAAATCCGCTTCGTGCCGGAAGGGGTGCGACTGGTCTTTCCACGTCGGCTTATCGCCAACGTTCACCTGAAGCACAACCGCAGAACTTACTCGTAAAACCCATGCTCTGGTTTGACAATAAAACATGATCAAGTCCGACGAGTTCATCACGACAAGGGCTGAAGCTCTACTGGCAAAGCAGAGTCAGGGAATTCTTATTCTATTATCACTCGTCAGATAATGTTGTCCGACTCCACGTGAGCGATGACGAATAAACTGAAATAAATAAATATAAATTCACCGGCACTGAAACAAAGAACCTCAAAAGAAAGAACACGAGGAATCCGTATAAATTGATTGAAAGGGCGAAATCGCCTCCCTGTTAATTGGGCGTAGGTTTTCCCCTCTTTTCTTCTTTTTTTCTCGGTAGCCTCCGCTGCTTTTTCTTGTAAGAATTTATAAGATTAAAAGGGCCAAAATGCGCAGGAACTTTGTTCCACACCGAGTGCGGCGCACCTCGAGCAGGGTGCCGCCATTTTCGGATACCATCTGGCGAGCGGGTGGGAGGGCGCGGCGACAGTCTGGGCACCAGGATAGCCCGGTTTCGGGGTCGGGATCAGCGGTGAAGACCACATAGTGGGGACCGGGATGCGCCACGGTCAAGCGGGAGACGGCGGAGCGGAAGTCGGCGGGGCTGCACGGGCGAGGATCACCGGCGGCCGCCTCGGGCGAAAAGCCACCTACAATGGAAAAGTCGCTCGGGTCAGTATTGGGGTACCCAAGGTGCCACACGCTCTGTATTAGTTGAAGACACCCGTGACTACCTGTAGCGCTCATGACGGCACCGAAACGCCAAACTGCCCGGCAGGAAAGTAGGAGGGAAACGGAGCGAGACGGCCAGTTAGATTAGGTGGTCGATAGGAAAGCACTACACTCTCCAACTCGAGGTGCAGCTTTACTCCGCTAATTACAACACCGAGCGACTATACTACTCTCGGTGGTCTCAGTGGGCTCGGGAAAAAAATGCTTCCTATACTGAGACCATGAGCAGACGTCGGTTGTTGGCAGAAAGTAGGGTTTGCCATTTTTACGGGGCGCAGGCGAGACAGCACTGGCGCTGAGAGCAGGGCGACTCCAAAAAAAGAAAATAGCCGGTTTTCTCTGCTGCAATAGGTACACGTACATGTACGATATATCATTAAAAACACCGAGTAACCGGCGAGCGGTACTTCAAAGGCGTTTATATCTAAAATGTGTCGCACAGGTTATCAAAAACAAATATGCGGATGTATCGCGTCATTACCTTTACACTAAATGTAGTATGAGCAGTTAATTGTATACATTCATTTTTCAGTTCCTCATATTCCTTAAACTCGACAAAGACAGTGGTATTAAATATAAATAATACCAAGAAATTTCGCTGCATAATGCATATTACAACCGTGCGTCGCTGCCGGCTTCTTTTTCCTAATGTAAGTTTTCTAGCGATATTGTGACGTCGACAATATATATGGCAAGCTACAGCTACGGGTACATGTACGGAAACTCAAGTCTACTATCAAATTGGTAGTACGACCGTGTTTCTGAGCTTCAGTACAGGTACCTGTACATTCGAATTTGCACAAGTAAAATATTCTAAGTTAAACATAGAGGCATCGAGACAATCATCGATTGACGGTTGTGGCGCAGAGCTGTGCTGATATATGAATAATGCACATAACATAAACTATAAACCAAAGCAAATCAAAGGCGAAGCTGTGCTGTGGACGCAGCAAAGCGGCAAAGTAGCTAACGCAACGGATGGACTTGCAAGAGGATAGGGCAAAGAGCCATTTGTTGATGAGGAGAGGAGAAAGAGTTGGGAACAGAGGGAGAGGGAGGGAGAGAGAGGGAGGGGGAGAAGAGAGGAAGGGGGAGAGGATATATATGTAAGGGAAGAAGGTGACCTGTTGAGAGGTAACGGTCGCCGCGGTCGCACACGATGACCACAATCACGGAATTCTCGACCTCCGCCGAAAGTCTCAAAGCTGCGGAAATGGCGCCCCCCGAGGACTGCCCCGCGCAGATGCCCTCCACCTTGGCCAAGGCCCTATTTCATTATATAAAAAAACGCAAACAATCAAAATTTCACTCACCGTCCGACAAATGGCAAGCAAACCAAATAAATGACAAACACGCCGTGTGACGATGCAGAGCCTTCTCTGAAATATCGATCGAAGGAAGTAAGGCATGATACGGTGCCCACCGCATAGTCTCGTCCGCTTCCCTTTCCCCGATCTCCATCACCCGATCCACCCGCTTCTCGTCAAAGATACTGGGCAAGTACTCCTACGAACCATAACCGCACACACACACGTGTCAGATTAAGCAGTAAGTTCTCGTTATGATTGCTTCAGGCAGAGGATACTAGACTACACGGAGAATGCCGATTATTTTGGTGCTATTTGCACATTTCAGGATCGCCAGTTGTCAGGCATAACACGGATGCAATCTCTGAAATGAATGTAACGGCAGATAAACCTACGCCGTGAAGGGATTTGCCTGAGGGGGGGCTACTACCTTTGGCCACTTTCGAATGCCCGCAATCTTGGCGCCGTCCCCCGGCTGCAGCCCCACAATCTGGACACCCGGGTTTTTCTCCTTCAGGAATTTGGAGGTCCCCATGATTGTGCCTGGACATTTTGGAGAGGTTGGGTCAGCTGACGCAAACGAGCTACTGCCAAAATGTCACTCACCTAACATAGACACTCATACACGGCAAAGACGTTTCAGGATCCACAAATTGAGATGTAGAGATTCCCCTAATCACGCGAACCCCTTCTTTTGCGATATGTAAACCCAAGAAGGAGGTTAATAGTGACGGCGCGTTGGAGTAGTGATAAATAACTCGAGGGTATGGCACGATAAATAACTTGACCGTGCATGTAACTACCGACACCAGCGTTTTGCAATGGATTAAAGAGAGCGGTGAGATGCACTGGAGATGCAATGGCGGTTTCCCTTTAGTGCCGCCATCACTGCAGCAAGATAACCTGGTATATTGAAACACAGATGCAGCAATATTCAGGCAATGATAAAAATATTGCTGTATTGAGAATGCATTCCTGCGCTGGTGTTTGTTGACTAAAATAGGCAAATTGCCGGTCACATAGACAAATGCCATTTTTTGCGGATGTGCATGCCTAACAAACGTCTTTTCCTTGAGTTACAAGAATAAATGCGGAAAGCAAAATCATTAGGAAAAAAGTAATCTGGAGCTATGGTCCTTCATCAGAATAAAACGTACTTTATTTTGTACACACCTGCGCCTGTGAGTGTACGTAGGTAGCAGAATGCGTGTGCGTGTATGTGTTTCTGTGTGTATGTGAGAGGCGAGTGCGTCGATATGCGTATGAGAGTCTGTGTGTTGGAGTTTGTGAGAGAAAATATGTGTGTGTGCGCGTGCGACCGCGCGTGTCTTTGTATGAGAGAGGGTGAATGTGTGTGTGTGTGCGTGTGTGTGTGTGTGTGTGTGTGTGTGTGTGTGTGTGTGTGTGTGTGTGTGTGTGCGCGCGCGCGGGTGCGTGCGTGCGGGACGCTTGGCGGAAGGGTTATAAGACGCTACCTGTCGTGCCCATGGAGGATATAAAGTGAGTGACCGTCCCCTGCGTCTGCTCCCAAATCTCCGGCCCTGTTCCCCGATAGTGCGCGAGCGGATTGGCCAAATTCCCGAACTGATCCAGAACAATACCCTCCCCGTTCGCCTCCATCTGTTTGGCCAGGTCCCTCGCCACCTCCATCTTCCCTGCCTCAACCAAGATCAACTCCGCCCCGTATGCAGCCATGCTTGCGCGCCGCTCCTCTGTCATGTTGCTAGGCATGATCAGCTTCATCTTGTACCCTGTTGATTGACATGACCAGAAGCGCAGAATCTCACATTTAGAACTAAAAACATTTCCATTTATATCATCGCTGTTAACAAATTCACGCTTGTCACGAGTGTTGGCATTTCAACTTGGATGGAATGTCTAAGTTAAGGTTTTTGTCGAAGCTATTCGGAACTGAGAAGGGTTAGCTTATTTCGTCTTTTGAGCATCGGTTGTATGATACAGAAGAATTTCAAGCAGAGTGGCAAGCGTGACTGCAAGCAAGCCCCGTTCATCAGTGTTTCATCCAACCCCGTCTCAATGACATTCGGAAGCTAAGTAGAAAAAATGGAAAGAAAATGTGTATAAATTTTTCCGGTTTATTCAATGTTGCCGAATCTCGGCATTTACCCATTCATTACAGCTGACATCACCACATGCCGAGAATTTCCTCAGAGAATGCGATGACATGCCTGAAAACATCGAAATCGTCTCCTATCACGACGATAAGTGCACAAAAGACGACCGCTATCATTTGCTGAATTTCTGAATTTATGGGGCAAAATGTAGCAGAAGCCACTCCTGTTCATGTCATCACATTGTTCTTTCCCAAGTATTTACATATAACACTCTCCCACATCTCCCACGAGTTATTAGCCAAACAGACAGACAAGCAACTTGAAAATTCATCTCGCGTTCAAAGTAGCTTCTATATATCTTATCTCGCTAGTATAACTCGCATCAAAAACATTAACAGTTCACATAAAAGTTGAACAGCTCGTCATAGCGCATACCGGTCCTTTACTGAGCCGGCGGGGTTGTCGCCCTCGAGCTTGGCGAGGATTACGTTGGACGTCTTTCCGGGCAGCCGCTGCAGACGTACCAGCGGCGTCCCACCCACGCAGTCCTCGACTGTTGGAAAGTCCACCATTAACCCGGGATTCAACAGATCTGCCTCTGGAGTATTGGAGGAAGCACCAGTGCTGACAATAGTGCAGTTAGTTCGCGTCTGGAGAAGCCTCGCTAAATTATTCGTGGCGAGTCGAGGTCTTTGCGTTTGTTGGGCGGGATAGGGAAAACGAGGCCGCCTGGCACCGTGTCTCGACGGTGGCAGAGCACTGGTAGCCCGTTGCGGTGATACTGTACCACGCATCACCCCTAAACTGCCAGCCACTTCTGTTCACACCCTGACGAATTGTAGAGCAAACTGCGCTGTTCGGATGTTGGTCGTCAAGAATGGTGGCCTGGGCGCTGATAGGCAATTCCGAGAAACAAAACTGCGCCGGATTATCGCCGCTGGTGCTGCTGTGTTGAATTTTTATTGTACTAATCGTATTAATTAATTCAATAGAAATTTCTTACAAAAAACGAGTACTAATTCGTCGAAGATTTTATATTATCTTAAAATAACATTCTTCCTTTCTTTCTTTTTCTTGCTTGGTGGCCTCCACTGCTTTTTCTTGTAAGAAGTTTTTTCTTAAAATAACAAAGACGAATATATAACTGACGAACCTGTGGGGGTTCTTCTTCAGCGCCATGGGCCGCAAGCGTCCCCGTGCTTCCTCGAGCGAAGGGCGCCGCTTGTCGCCTCCACGTGTTGCATTCTCGGCGTGGCCTTGGAGTTTCTCTTGTTTAACCTGCTAGGTTTGTGCACAATGTAGTGCTTTCCTTTTGCTGTGCTTTGGATTCCGGGAAACAAAAGGGCAACTTGTTACGGCCCTTGTCAGATATTACTTGAGTTGAGTTCTTCCGCGATAAAACTGTACCGAACTCAAGTAAAGTGCGCTAATCGGATGTCGTAAATAGCTTGAGTTGATTTCAGAATGACGTTTTGAACTCATGTGGCCGGTTTTTCGAGGTCGGCACTTGAGTTTGAGGCCCGAACTCAAGTGGCCTCCGCAAACATGAGTTCGGTCCCGGAATCCGCGCCAAAAAAAATGCGGGCACATTTCGAGCACGCCATCGCCCTCGCCGCTGGCCCCGCCAAATAAACACCACGGCGGGCCATCTCTCGTGGCTGCCACCTCTCCCGCGCTATGGAGGGAAGGGGTGCGGACCCTAGCCCCGGCGGCCAACCAGGAGGAGCCGCAGTCGTGCGTGCTGATGTTGGCGATGGCGGGGCTAGCGATAAAGCGCCGCCCGCCACTCCCGCCGGGCCTCCACTGGCGGCCTCCCCGGGCCAGACGCCGTCCTCGGGCGTAGGCCCTTGGATCCAACTCCTATTCAACGGCGTCGTTGACGTGTCCGGTGGAGCGTCGGAGGGGGGTGAGGACGAAGACGTTGGCGGAGATCTCCCCCAAGGCGGCGACGCAGGCGGTGTCCAACAGTTTGCCGCCAAGACGAAGGCCGGCAAGAAGCTTCCGCCCGCCAAGGCCTCCAAGCCTCCGAAACCCAACCAGGCGGGGAAAAATATTGTCCCGCAGTGGAAGGTCGGGGAGTGCTTGGCAGTGTTCGACGCTTGCGTAGTTGCAACGGAGCGGCAGGTGGAGTCGCAAACACTCGATCGCCAAGCTTGGGCGGTCGAGGAGTATCATGCGAAGGTGGACGACGTGACGCGGGCGGGCATGTGGCACAGCGGCAGCCCCACGCCCATGATAGCAAGCGTATTCGGGTCAATGGAGGAGCTATGCTACAACAGTTTGACAGCTTGAAGCGGGAGATTCTGAAAAGGGTAACACCCTTGTATTTGGAGCTTCTTGATCCTGATGGTTGCTTCCCCACGGGCACAGGTGCAACACAGAATATTATGGACCATGTGAAGCAGCAGTACTACCTCAAGTCCGGTAGGAAGTCCGAGGGTGAGCCAGAGCAAGCCCCCGCAGAATTCACTGACAAGTTCTTGGCGTGATGGCAGCGATACGGCCCTCTTGCATAAAGTTGTCTGCAAGCCGCTTGCCTTATGTGAGTGCCCCCTTCCCCTTGTCCCTTCCCACTCCGCCTCATCAATGTCCCACAACTATACACATTTAGTCATTTCATTGTCCATTATGCAGCCATCGCCCCGCTGGTCGCGGAGAGGGCGGTGACACTTCCCGAGCCTCGTCGCGTGAGCGCAGCCGCAAGCGGTTGAGGGAGGGTGGTGCGGAGGACGTTTGCGGGATTTCCTCTAGTCAAGCACAAATTACAGGCAGTGAGGACCCGACAGATGGCGAGTTAGCTTCAGCTGCGTCGGCGCTGTCAGGTTTGACGGTAGAGTTAGGTCAGCACCGCATCGTGATGCAGCAGCAGGCGAATGCAGCTGACACCAAAAACAACATTGCGCAAAAACAAATGTTGCTAGCCAACCTCCCCGATTCAGACCCCCGTAAGCAGACACTGATAGATTTGCTTTACAATGACATTATCCAGCAAGGGAAGTAAGTTGTAATAATGATAACACACCAGCTTCATCTTCCATTGCCTTTCTGTGAAGTGCATTGTATATTGAAAGAACGCGTCTTGTTTTGCTTATCAT
>JAPMLY010001604.1:0-2500 GCA_026401115.1 Tetraselmis chui
TTTTCTTGTGCTTAACGCTTCCGTTCGTTGTCTTTGGATTGAAACATAGCTAACGCCTCAGCGCATGTTGCACTCCCAGCGAGTCCCCATATTATGTCCATTGCCGTTATGCGGCTAGCCCGGCTCTCCCCGACGCCCTCGTCTTGGGCGTCGTGGTCAGCGCCATCATCGCCACCATCATACTTTGAGACAAGGCGGACACTCTTATGAAGTACTTCATAAATATGAAGATAAGTGCACTATACCTCCTCCTTGGACTTGGCTACCATATCCTCCACGGCGGGCAGCTTTTGAAAGACCCCCGACAGCTCCTCTTGTAGGTGCTCATGGAAATACGGGAGACGCGCTGCTAGTGTGGCTGATTGCTCGCCGTGATTGGTGGCTTGTGCCTCGGCATGGCTAGATGACGCTTCCATAATCTTCAGCTATTCCCCCCCGGCACGGGCATTTATGTTTGTAGTGTTGCAACTAGCAATGGTTTGAGACACGGGGAGAGGTGCCCTCCCCCCCCCCCCCCCCTCCCCCCCCCCCCCAAAGGCACTCTTAGCGGACGAGCCACTGGAGCCGCGCTTATCATCCCACGTGAGATCTCAGACTGCAACCGCCAATATTCGCGGCGGTTGAAATTGGGTAAGATGCCTTCTCCTTTCCCATCATGCCATGTTAAGCTCCTTGGAGAAAGCCTCAGCATGAGCGCGTTGAAACAAGGGCACGATGTACTTGAACTTCAAGGGGCGCAAATTGACGCGCATGTTGCCATACTCATCTAGGTTGATCCCCCGGAGCTCCTCTCGCCTTGCGGCTCTCCATTGCGCATGTTGCAACAATAAGTGGGCATATTGCCGACCAATATTTAGAGCTATTAGCCATTATCATTTCAAGGCAACATAATGTTTAGCAAAGGTCATAAACACCTTCAATACTCCAAAGTTCACGGTGTCCTCCACCTGCAAACGGAAGCTTAGGTGCGGGACACGGAGCACGATCTAAATCCCAAGCTCAACTGCGGCCTCTAACACCGAGAAGCCAATGTGTGTCTCAACTCCATCGCAGATCACAACAACTTGCTTGCCATGAGCATCACTTCGGGGTGGACTAGAGCCAAGTGCGGGATGTAGCGCGTAGTTTTGAAGTAATCAAGCGCACCATCCTTATGCAAGCTGCCCTTATCGTTGCTGGCATATCTCCAACAGATGGAGTGGCCGTTCATATCGTTGAGACTAGAATCGATGGGCGTCGCCCAGTCGGGATGGTACGTCTTGCCGGAACCGAAAACGGTGTACACAAGTAACGCCTCTCCTTTGCCTAGGCGTCCACGCACGGCAGTTGCGCAAGAGCTTGACTCTGTCACGATGCACTCTCCACCGTCGTCAATTCCTGCACGCACGCCTCTATTGGTCTTTGATTTGCTCGCCTCTATGATGTCATGGTTGACCTTTGTCCCGTCAAATGAGGCGATCAACTCGGGGTGGGTGATAATAATTGGTTCCGAACCCTCCACGGTAGTGTCGTAGTTTGGGTTGACCTCTGCCACGCTTGATCGGACCTTAACTTATACTGCCACGTCGAAGTACGTGTCCATGTTCTCAAGCGTACACTGCTCTGCGCGTGTCATCTCAAGTGGTCGCTCAATCCCCGTCATAAGACCGTGACGGCGTAGAAATTTACGATACCACCCCTCCCTTGTCTTCCCATTTACGAAATTATGTCCATGCTTTGTATTATTGACAAGGTGGGTAGCCCATGACATCAAGTCATCACGAAACACACGGAGCTTCTGCTGGCGCACCCACGTGATGACAGAAACGATAAGCACTTCGATATTGGACGGAATGTAGGCACCACCTTATTTCTAAGGTGAGACGATCTTGCCGGTGTCAATAGCGTCTTTCATCGACTTGCGGCACCATGACAAGCATAGGGACATGTTGTAACCATGGCTTAGTATTTACTGCATGCGCTTGCCGGATTCCCTAATAGACACGTTTGTTGTTCCTGCCTCTTGAGCCATGATATTCACGACTTGGTTGGCTGCTCATCGGTAGGCAGCGTGGTCCTTTGCGCCCTTGGACTTTTGTTGGTCTTGGTGTGTAGTGAACTCTCCGGGCACCTTTTGTTTCCGGCCCGACTTCCCCTTCCGGGCCGCACCCCGAGGTCGCTCCACAAAAGAAAGGCTATTTCCGTTGCCATTGATATTGCACGTTTCGACGGATGGATTTACCGAATGTCGGGACTTATGCTAGCGGCAGCATTAGCGACCTTCAACAGCTTTCTCACTGCGGTGGCCCGCCTATAAATCTGTTGCTTGAGGACGGGGTGATCGGTGGTGAAAACGCTCACAAAGGCTATTTGGCGGCCTTCAAACCACACGCAAGGTAGCCAATCCCAATCGTGTTGTCCTCCCAGATTTTCAAGGCACGAGCATACTGTAGCGGGTTGCGGAGATTATAGGACAACTTTGCAAAAGGCCGCAAAGGAGCGTTGGGACGGCGAGGGCGGG
>JAPMLY010001604.1:7500-29769 GCA_026401115.1 Tetraselmis chui
TGGAGGGTGCGACCCCCCCCCCCCCCTCCCCCTCCTTCCCCAGAATCACGTCGGTGCTCGGAATCATGAGGATGCAATAGTCACATATATGGGCACTTCATTGGGCGTAGAGCCCACGCAGAACGATGTCCGCAAACATTGCTACGCCTACATGAACAGTATGCTCTGGTATTTCATTTCCGCGTGCCTCGGCACCAGCAGTACATGTGTGTTGCCCTAAACGGCATGCAAAGCAATAGACCCGCGCGGACAGAAAAGCGAAGAAAGCATGATCGTGATGCTGCTTAAGTCCTCCAAAGTATACAGCTCACGATCTGAGGGGGTAGCTCTCAGCAGGTATGGCGAACACGGTGCGTATGATGATAGCAAGAACAATCACACGCATAATTAACTACTGACGACTGCTCGCGCACATAAAAGGACAGAGACCGAATCGAGACGATGCGCATTAGCCGAGCTTCGATGTATAGCATATGTCCGAAACTTTATTACCTGCTTAAGCTCCCGCTACTTTCCTAGAACATTGATGGGGGCGGGGTATGGGAATCATGCTTTAGGGCAGAGTTTTTCGAGAACCGCCGAGCCAGCTGTAAAGCGACTCATCCCGGCCGGAAATGAGTCGACGCGAAACCTCGCGAGCCAAGTTCAGCGGCAGCAACACCTAGGATTTAATCTAGGGGAATAGGATATATCTCGAATCCCTAAACCCGCATGCCTGTGGAAACCTTGCAAATGTGACATTTTTTGCTCTTAGAGTATAATTGGGCCGTTTTGATGAACAAAGTGCGAATAAAGCTAAAAAAACAATATGAGTGGGCGGGTTAAACCTGCGATTATGAGGTTCGCCCCCTCATAATCGGGGGCGAACCGATTATGTATTTCATATGTCGCATAGCCTGATTCCCATGGCTTTGGTTTTAAGTATTTGTATGTAAAAAGTTGATAAGATGTTTGTTCGGCATATTACGAGGGCTCGACGCGTGACAACATCAAAATACGACAAAGGTCCATATGGCATACGTCCGGAGCATGTTTTTTTGATAAATGAAGCAAAGCACTAAGACGACGGAGCCGACAGGCTACCGATGAAAATGTTCCGTGATTTATATCAACTTCGACACAACTTCCGTGCTACATAAATCAATTTGAAATATGAAACGCGCTTTAATGCTTGCTCCTGCTTTTTGGAAAATCTCTTCCACTCAGGCTGGGCGGACCCTCTTCTTTCAACACTTTTCGGCCCTACGAATCCGTTGGCGATGGTGTGCCTCGGTATGCCGGGCTGCCTGACGGGCGAGCGACAGCTCGAGGAAATGTTTGGCACACAGATCAACGATCTGACGTCGCTGATGCATTTGGCGGTCGCCGAGCTGCAACTCGACACGGGTGCCACCGACTCCCAGAAATCGGCCGAGGTGGCGTACCCCTATCATTTCAAACTCGGAACGCGCTGACCAACTCGAGGCCTGTATTTCCTATCAAGGACAAATAACGACGACTCTCGATCGTATGCCCGTTGGGGTTTTCACTCGTCTTTTTCTGTTTCCCACTCGCAAACTCGCAGCTGATACAACTCAACGGACTTCGACAGCAGTACAACAGCCTCGGCGAAGGGCGAAACTACACCGGCCAGATGTTTCCGACCCTGCCTCCAAAATTCAAGCCCGAGACCGCCGTGGCAGAGCTCTACCACCTCGACTCTTTCCGCGAAATCCAATTTCAATACTCGGGTAAAGCCGGACAGCGGCATTGAAGCCCGGAAATTGTACCTTCTATACAAGTATCCCGATTGAAACAAGATACACGTGAGATGATAAAAGGATCCTTGACGCAAAGCCAGTTTTGGTTGGCTGAGAACGCGACGGTTTAAGGTCTGAGTGTTCTGATGTGTCACTCGGCGAATCGGGGTGCACAGGAGCCGAATCCAAGTTCAAAGGGCAACCTACGCTGCGCTTCACTCCAAAGCCGGGATTCGTGGAGCGCTGTGGCGTCTCAGAGGTAGGACCGTCTGCCTTTACCGGCGGCATTGATCGGCAGAGTGCGCGCTGTCGGCTCCCGCCGGCCATCCGGTGCATATATTGGTGGAATTCTATTGATTATTCTAATAAAGGAAAGCATCCAATGTCAGCCTTGATTTTCTAGGCGCAGCTGAAAATCAATTTATATTTAAATTTGATTACAACCCCGCCCCTAATCGTATTAGTACGGGTGATGCGGACATTGCGGATGGGCTGATTACAACCAAAACATAAGTCATCCAAGTAGTCGAAACAATACGCTCTGATGAAAAACCGACGCTTGGGTAAACTGAATGTCGACTTCGCAAAAATGCTCACAAATAAGGACCCTAAAATATCGGCCCATGAAATTAAATGTGCTTTTGTTCAATCAATGACGTCGTACCGACATCCACACTGACGGGGCTTTCAGATTTTCCACAAATAAATGTGAAATCGAAGAAAATTATTTGAATTGGCGCATCAGATGTAGATTTATTCGCAAACAAACTCCAGTCCGTAATGAGCGTGGAATGCCATTCCTCAAAATAGATGAATTCCTCAACTGTGTATTTGCGGTCAATCATTACCGTTATTCCCGGTGCTTGGGGCTAAAACATTTGAATGCTTTAAAATTGTGGAGCTGGAACAGAGCCCGAATTTGCATATAATGGAATTATTTCCCAGCTATCCAGCATATACGAACAAGCCAGTCCTGAAAAGCATAACACATTTGCGTTCACTCGATCATGTAGATGTATCATTCATATTCGTCAGAGCTTTTCTTTTTCTAGAAATCAGATTCATAAAACACGCGCATATCGCCATATCATATCACGATAATTAAAATTGTACATGACTACGTTCGCTGTGAGTTCGAATTTACATAATATAGCGTCATGCAATTTGTATTGTATTTCTTGTGAATAAACGATTACACTTGTCACATGATGATTGACTCGCCCCATCGGTGGCACCCCCTGCCTAGAACAAGATAGGGTGTGTAGGGTGCAACTGATAAAACAATGCAGTTCTACTAGCCTATACACCTCTTGAAATAGTTTCCACCCAAACTTGGCCAGGCCGCGACATGTCGAAATACCATTCAAATAAAACGCCAAATATTTTAGTATCGAGCCTTGCAGTAACCGGCAAAACACTGCATGTGACGCCGTGAAGGTTTCCAGCAGGTGTTTCTTTTCCGACAATGTTTATGGCGTCCTCAATATGACCTTCCTCTTCTTTGCCGAGACCGTTCTCACCCCGCCCCACTTTCATGGTGTGGACCCGGCCCTCGTGGAATCCCTAGAGCCACCCCGTGGCATGTTCAATCCCGAAGCAGAGGCGCACAGTTGGTACATCGACTACTTTGCTCGCACAGGTAATACCTTCTCCCGCTGGTCCGTCTTTTTCATAGTAACATCTCCCGTCGTAGCGACTATCGGTAAGCTTTACCGGTGAACTTTAAGAATGGCAGGGCATCTCATATGTCCTTTACTAAAAGTATTCACATATACCATAGCGCCGTATTATATCAAGATTTGACAATTCTATCGTTTACCCTATAATGCAAAGAAGTTCAGAGTATACCATAATCCACATTAATTTTCCAAATCATAACGTCGCACTTGTGGTACCTAATACAGTAATTTAGTGAGTTTGAGGACAAAAAATCAGATAAACAAAGAAGTAGACAAACGAATGAACAAATGCATAGACAACCAACCAAGCAACCAAACAAACAAACAAACAAACAAACCAACAAACCAACAAACCAACAAACCAACAAACAAACAAACAAACAAACAAACAAACAAACAAACAAACAAACAAACAAACAAACAAACAAACAAACAAACAAACAAACAAACAAACAAACAAACAAACAAACAAACAAACAAACAAACAAACGAACAAACAAACAAACAAACAAACAAACAAACAAACAGACAAACAAACAACCTAAAAAACAAGCAGACAAACAAACAAACAAACAAACAAACAAACAAACAAGCAGACAAACAAACAAACAAACAAACAAACAAACAAGCAGACGAACAAGCAGACAAACAAACAAACAAACAAACAAACAAACAAACAAACAAACAAACAAACAAACAAACAAACAAACAAACAAACAAACAAACAAACAAACAAAAACCTAAAAACCAAGCAGACAAACAACCTAAAAAACAAGCAGACAAAAAAACAAACAACCAACCAAACAAACAAACAAACAGACAGACAGACAGACAGACAGACAGACAAACAAACAGACAAACAAACAGACAAACAAACAAACAAACAAACAAACAAACAAACAAACAAACAAACAAACAAACAAACAAACAAACAAACAAACAAACAAACAAACAAACAAACAAACAAACAAACAAACAAACAAACAAACAAACGATTAGAAAGAGAGATAGACAGACAGACAGACAAACAGAAAGACAGACAAACAAACATACAGACAAACCGCCTTGGTGACGCCCAGTAGCAGTACCAGTACCACTCTTTGGATAATTGTACTTTAATTAGGGGCATGATAATTTGTTGCAGGGTTTGACATAAGGCTCTACACTGTAATAAATAGTATCTCCTAACAGGTGACCCGCAATGGAGTGGTCATTCCGTGTCTTGATTGCTCTACACGGAAGGGACGTGCCACGCTCCAGTGTATTTTTTGGCACCCTCTTTTTCTTGATATTTTTTCATAGAATCTATCTTTGATGCGCTCGTTATCGGTGGTCAAATGAATAATGATCTTGAAAAGTCTGTTTTCATGGTATGTTTTTAAAATTTCAAAAACATTGCATCGACACGAGATTTGGTACTCATCACCTCCCGCGATTGCTGCGCTTCCCATCGAGCAGGCATTCCCTACAAAATGAACACCCCCACCCAGCGCGCTGTCCATGTACGTCCCACCGACGTTCTGTATCCCACGGTTTGGAGCAGCAGCCATAGCGCGTTCCGGGGTGGTATGATGCTGCCGCTCATTTGGACAGTAAGCCCCTCACACACTCGCACACACATCTTCCTCACATGTCTCGCTCGAGTCGAGCTTTACATATGTTGTATATATTCTTTACTTTCAATTAAGAAATTTCTGCTTTCATTTACAGCCTTAATGACGACAAGTCGCAGTGACGCACGCAACCTGACGAGTATGATTTGTGCCTACCTCATACCCCCCCCCCCGTGTGCAGGCCTCGGGTACAGAGCTTCCGGAAGACTTATTTGACATTCTGAATCTGACACACACGGTGTGGCCATCTTCTCCACCAACTCTATCACCCATTTATTCCGACTGTATGTATTTTTTACATACCATTATACACCGCGTTTTATTTTTTCACTTTTGGTGGGGCTTTCACCCAACTGTTTGACTGCACTACATTCATGAAAACGCCCAACCTTTCATTCACCCGCGTAGCCGTTACTAACGGTGATGTTGAATGGCACGTGACAGATCTTCGACCTGATATTTTACGCGGCCATCATTCTTCCAATCGTATTGATAATCATTTGGGCGGTCTCTGTCTACCTCTGCCACTTCACCCCTTCCGCCCGCTTCAAGATGAAATTCCTCAACGAGGCGCGAGCCGACAAGTCACCCAGTCATGACATCTCAAAAGCAAGCCGCCCCCCACCCCTCCCTTCTCACGCGCAGCGCGCATTCCGAAGAATCAAGTATCAAAACCATCACTTCTAAATTGCACGATTGATGATTATTATATGAGCGGATTTACTTACAGCAACGTATAACATTGATGTGCGGGAAGGGGCACATATCGGGGTATTGCGGAAATCATATGTCAATTTCTGATGTACATCATTATTGCTCAACATGCCATAAGTAAGCAACTTCATTTTTGTTTTCGACCCTACTTGCTCACGGATTTAATCGATTTATTTTGCTGTTAGGCGGATGGAGATGAGAAATATTCGTGGTGGCTCACACGAGAGACCGACTTGGAGGAGTCGTCGTCGACAAGGTTCGTGGGAGAACACTACGACGCCACGACTTTCCTGCTTTGCGTTGTGTTTACCAATTCCCATCGCGCAATTTGTATCACCGTCGGTGTGTGTGTGATTGCTTCAGAATGTCGAGACCCGAGGAGCCCAACGCCATTGCCGCTGTTTTGGCGGCGCCGCCTGGAACAGTCCGACGCACCGCCGCCCACGGAGAGTGCGTTCCTGTTCGGCTTGAGAACACGTCGTCTCTCGCAAAAAAGCAAATCGTCATAATAATGACAAGCCGCGCATTAAAGCAGCCGTCCGGGGAAAGTGTTACTACTAAAGTGCCGTAATTCACAGTTTCACAAACAATGTACAAATATCACTTGTTTACAATACACCGCACAACCGATCAATAACGTACTAATCAACAAAATTATCGCGTAAGTTTTGGACGTAATTGCAGAATTTACCTCTTAATTTTAAAACACGTGTTGTTCTTTGAAAATAAAAAACTTTCTTACAAGAAAAAGCAGTGGAGGCCACCAAGCAAAAAGAAGAAAAGAGGAAAAAACCTAAGCCCAAGGAACATGAACTGTTGTTCTTTCGTCTATTTGATGGTAAAATAGGTATATTTCATCTTATACACAAAGATAATGCACCCGTACCCCTTGAGCTGCATGCGCGTCGAATTGTGCACTACCGCATCCCCACCAGGTTGTTGTATACTCCACACACAATACTTGTTTCAAGCACAGTCTTCTGGTGAGCTGGGTGGACTACCCTAAACACAAAACCTAAGCTGATACCCCACACCCAAGTCCTCATTGCTTCGCCACTACTATATTGCACGACCAAGTGACCTGTCGCCGGTGCCTTTAAACGTCTTTTGCTACTGGTTAACAAATAAGGCACACCGCTCTTTTCCAAACTTTGTACATCCCTCAGTGTGGGTTGCGTTGTATCGATAGCATTGATAGTATTGATAATACTGTTGTTTGTCGCCACCTATCATTTATCATGTAATCAGCATATGCAATATTCTCGCAAATCGCTATCTACATATGCAATAATTTTCCGCGTTACATCGCATTCGTCGATTATTTGTAAAACAATTAAACATTGAATGGGTGCAATGTCGATTTTCTATGTATATATTGCGCTTGGACGTTTTCCTGTCGGTGCTAATTCTAACAAAATACGTACGATGGCAAATAAATGTGTTTTTAAAAGAAGTTGACCCCATTATTGCCGCGGTGCGGGCGATGTCACACAGGACGGAGGTATCCGAGGAGGTGGAGGAAGAGCCGAATGTGCTGACCATCAACATCACCGCCATTACTCCCGCCAAGAAATCGCACACTCATCAGGGCGAAGGTAATGATGGAGAGTAATACGCTAGAGTTTTGAGCGCGGGTGGGGTAGTCCAAGTTCCAGCATGAGGAGACCTTGTTGGACCGTGTTCTATGAGGGCATTAAAGTGCAGATGAGAACAATCATCCCATGCGATCTGAGACTCATCACTTGACAACCCCAGCGTAAAACCCGATTCGTAAGACCTAAATGGCAGTATTGGGTACACTCACAGACAGCGCGGCCGATTCATCGGTACTTGATGTAAAAAGATTCAATTTCAGTGTCAATTACGCTCGATGACGGACGAGTTGGAGCACATTGGCGGAAAGTGCGTGTTTAGCTTTCTCATTGTGCACGTGCCGCTGAGGTCACTACCGAGCTTGCATCTCAAACGTCGAAAATGATGGCTGCTTCTCTCTTTAACTACTCCATACAGCAGTTGTCGCTTTCTTGACACTGTGTGTCGATGCATTCCTTATTTCATTTTATGGTTTCTTTAGAGGGGGTGGAGGGGGGAGAGCCGTAAGTGCCTACCCATTGCCACTTGAGCGTTATACAACGATAAGGTTGCAAACCGAACGATATGAGGGGTGCCGTTATGTTCTAGCCACCGCAAATGCATCGATTCCCTCGGAGAGAGAGAGAAGAAAGAAGGATGAGTGTGTGTGTGCGCGTATGTATATGTATTTGTTTGTATTGGTGCGTCGGTGTCTGGGCGTTGGCGGTTGTGTAGGCATGCGTGGGATGTGTGTGCGTGTGTGTGTGTGTGTGTGTGTGTGTGTGTGTGTGTGTGTGTGTGTGTGTGTGTGTGTGTGTGTGTGTGTGTGTGTGTGTGTAACTCTTTGTGTGCGCGCATCTATGTGTGTGGGGGGAAGGGGAAGCGCAAGGTTGTGTGTGTGTGTGTGTGTGTGTGTGTGTGTGTGTGTGTGTATGGGAGAGTGAGGTTGTTTGTTTGTCTCCCTCTGTGATTGCGTCTGTGTGCGTGTGTGTGGGTGTGCTTCTGTGTGTGTGTGTGTGTGTGTCCGTGGCTTAGATCGGAATTGTACGGGATTGTCGATATTTTTTATGCCTGCTTTCTTTGACCTGTATGTTTTGGTTGGTTCTCAAAAACAGTGTAGCGGTTTTTATTATGTTCCATATCGGTGCAATATATACCATATACACCAGCTGCTTGTACATGTTTGTGCTGATGGGGCGTCACCATGGCTTTACATGCACATGCGATTGTTACACTCCATTCGAGTACTGCTTAAACTTTGACGCGTTTAGGCCACATGAACTCCTTTGAGTACCTGGGCAGAGGGTTACTCGGGAAGTGATCTCCATTTTATTGTTCTTGGACGCCTTGACGATGTGTGGCATGTTTGTGAATGCACCGGGAGCATTCAAATTGTCCGAGTAAAAAACGCAACCCATTCCATCAAAACTTTGCGTGTGAAGCAGAGAGGAAAGAAGATGCCGTTCTTTCCCATCATTCTGATTTATTCCCTTCCACATTCATGCGACATAAAAAAATTCGGCATCAAAACTTTGATGGACATAAGAAAGGTACTCTATAGCAGAAAAAACATACACTCCACATAGCGACGCAGACAAACATACCATACTAATAAAGCACCTCCGCACCTAAGCACCTTCATATGTATCAATTTTGATACACATACAATACTTTAACACTTTCATATATATCAGCGCAGACACACCCGTCATGCTTGAGCACCTTCACATGTATCATCGATCTAGATATGGATACAATACCAGCTTGAGCACCTTCTGTATACTTCATTAATGCATACCTTCGTATGTCTCAATAAAGAGACTCATATCATACTATAGCACTTTCATATATATGTGTCAGCGTAGATGTACCTATCATACTGTAGCACTTTCATATGTTTCAGTGTAAGTATCCATATCATACTTTTCACTCATAATTTGTCATCGATATAGATGTACATACCACTCTAAAGCACCTCCACACTAAAGCACCCCCATATGTCCCAATTCAGAAACACTAAAGTATTTCCACTGTATCATACACTATATCATACTATACCACTTTCACTTGTATCAGCGGAGATATACCCATCATGCTTAAGCACCGTCATATGTTTCATCGATGTACGTATAGATAGCATACTTAGGCACCTTCCTATGTATCAGTGTACATATCCAAATAATACTTCAGTAACTTCAGATGTATCAGCGTAAACAAATCCATCATGCTTGAGCACCGTAATATGTATCGTTGCTTCAAATGCTTCAAATACTCTTAATAAAATGCTTAATTAATACGCTTAAAATAACTCTGTATCGTTGCTTCGTATGCTTCAAATACTTTTAAGCACCTACAGATACTAACAGTTGTTAAATAGCTGAAAGGAGGTTGCGCAGGGGGAGGGGGGGAATAATGCAATCTTGGCGGCCGGGTGATATAAATACAGCAGAGCATTTGCTTACAGAATAAAAATGTTTGCAAGTGCTGCACTCTCCATCCGCGCCTATATATAAACTGGAAAGAACTCCAACTCGCGTCTCCGGTCGGTGCACAGCGGCTGCGATCTTGCTTGAGTGTGGGCGCAGGCTTACATTTGAAGCTACACACGCTAAATATAAAAGACTACCAGTCGCGTCGACCCCTTACCTCCCGCTAAGACGGGTGGTTCAGGCCCAGCGACCCGCGCTCGCCTCTTTCAGCGCAGTCGCTAAATTAGGGTTCGATATTTTTAGGGATCGAGGTTAAATACAAAAGGCCCAAATCAGTGACCTGACGTCCGTCTGCCTTGCCCCCGCGCCTGCCCCCTCCCGTACCCCTGTGCCCCCCCACCCCCGGTACCATAGAAGCCAGCACTGCTGTTCATCTTGGGCGACACGTTCTCCCAGCTACGCCGCTCCTGCTTCGCCTCCACCACCACGCTCCTGTGCGCGGCAGAGCCCGATTACACCTCCCACACTCATTCACCACGCAGCCCTGGGCGCAGCGGGGGCATCAGCCCTTGCGCGCACAGAGCACCCAAAACACCACATCTATCAATTGGATGAATGCATCAATCCGTCCTCAATCTCAATGTTACCCCTTCAACTTCTAAAAGACAGCTCACTTCACTCTCACCCGCAGCACCAACTTCATGATGACGCCTCCGCTTATCCCACCCCACCCTATCACCCCTTTCTCCCACCCCTCCGCCCCTCTTGCCGTTAATTAACTTCTGACACTAACCCATGCCCTCTCCTTCCCTTCCATGCTTACTGCTCCATGCAATCAACAAACCTCACCAGAAGCAAAGCAACCCCCCTTCTTCCCCACCCCATCGAATTCACTCTCTGCCTCCTGTCACTTTCCCGTTCACAACTCCTCCTCTCCCTCCATGTGCCTTCCACCTTCATTCCCTGTTTTAATATGCCTCCTTTTCACACTCCCCCTGCTTATATTCGCTCTCCACCCTCATGTACAGCTTTCCTACTCTCTCCCTTGCACATACATTTTCACTCGCGTTTTTTCAATCCCTGATCACACGCACCTGCATCCCTGATCTACGTCCGTTCCCCTCCTCTCCTCCATCCCCACTCACTGACAGCACTCGCTCTGCCCCCTCCCCCCCCCCCCCCCCCCTCTTCTCACTCCTTGCTCACACTCACTCTCTTCCTTTCACAGTTCTTCCTCTCCCCTTATTCGCTTTATACCCTCATTTTCTGCCTTCACCAAACCCAATCCTCCCGTGCAACAGACCCGACCCGCACCTGGGCGTGATGTTGACGTTGCTCCCCCCCGTGGGCGACAGCTGAGTTGCAGCAAGGTACGCCTTGTTGGTGAGGCTGCCGTAGCCGCTAATCGAGTTGGTCTTCGAGTCGATGCCCGACTTGCCGCCCGTCGTGCTTCCCGTCCTCAGCTCCGTCGGCCCCGTCTGAAGGTTGGACAAGTACCTGTACACACCGTCGCCACCACCCTCAGCACGCCTCAGCCTAAGCACAGCACCGGCCAGAAACAAAAGTACGAAAGAAGCGATAGGAGAGGGAGAGGAGGTCGGAGGAGGGGTCGGGGGAGTTACGGATGGTGTAACACCGGTGTTTTCAACCGTGTCTCGGGCAACTCAAAACTCGAGTGGGCTCAAGTGCGAATAATAAAATACTTCACGCCGTTAAGTACTGCTAAATGCTATGAGAGGTGAAGAGGCACTGCATTGCTTTGGTTCGCCCGACTGTCACGATATATCAAGCACCCCTCTGCAGCAGCTGCGCGAGCCGTGCCGGCTCTGTTGTTTCTGTGATACTTCTCGGGGTGGCTAACGGGGCGGGAAGCGGGGCAAAATGGGTGGCGCTGGTTGGGCTCGTACCCTCGAGGAGCGTACTTGGCGACCCACGGGTGCTCCAGAATCTGTCAGCAACAGCCACCAACGATACTCACGCCACCGACACCCGCTCCCAGAAAGCAAATCTCAAGCCAACCGCTTTCTCTCGCCTCCTCATAGAAATAGCAATGAAAATGAACTGGCACCTATTAAACCCGAGCTACGTCTGTTTACAGTGACATTTTTATTAATATGCGCACATTAAGCTCAGCTAAGTATTTGTCATGCACGCATTCAATGCAGTTTGAGGAGGGGGGCATGCCTCTCTCGTATTTGGGCGCGCTTGAGGCTGCAACTGCAGCATTTTAGTCAGCAGATCCTCCAGATCGGCTGTAAACTCCTTTTGGTTGCCGGTTCTGCGCGGAGGGCGGGAAAAACAGAGTCGGAGGAAGTAAAAACAACGACCTGCTGCAATAATGCTTACAGCGTCAATAAACCAAAAATAGGGGGGCGCCAAAGCATATAGTAAATGAAATCACGCAACGCGATGGTCAACATGCGATGAACGACCAACAATAGATACACACAAGTGAAAATCCGGGTAGCAGAGGAACAAACAGTTTCAGCTGCTATCATTAATAATACTTGTCGATGATGGTCGTCACTGGGCCATGTCTGGTTTACATGCTTCATTTTCTAATATTTTTCATATCATGTTTGCACGTGCGGGCCCTCTATACGTTTATTGTGCAAATGCTGCGGCCCGGCCCACACATACCTCGCCTTGAACGCGGCGGTGCGAGGGATGTCGATAGTGGTGTACAGGAACTTTTTAATCTGCGCTTTCGTGAAGGGCATCTTTCCTCGCAGCATTTGAAAGAGAATCACCCCCAGCGACCACACGTCCATCACATACTGCGCAGCACAACACGTCACAGTAACGAACTGTCGGTCCATCCTTCCGAGGACACGAGCTCGTCCAAGTTCCCAAAGTCAACAGCCGGAAGGGAAAGGGGGGCGGGGTTAGGTACCGTGTGCGGCTTCATGTCGCGCGCCTCCGGTGCGAGGTAGCCCGGCGTGCCCAACGCCCCACTCACGTTAGTATCCGGGTCGAACTTGAGCGACATCCCCATGTCGATAAGCTTTATCGTCAGTTTTTCTTCCGGGTCCCTCGACGGCGCCTCTACAGTGGCGACGGGTGTGGTGGGCTCAATATAGTATAGAAACCCTAACTCGATCTCATTAAACCCTACGACACCTTCCAGCTTGCTGCTCTACGCTTGCTTTCGTTTGTGAGCAGGGAGGGGGTTGAGGGAGGGAGGAAAGGGGGACCCCACCGACGAACAGAAGGTTTTCCGGCTTAAGGTCTCTGTGGATATAGCCCTCCATGTGCATATGGTGCACCGCCTGCGCAACCTGTGTAAACAATGTGCCGGTCGCATGTGCCGACTCTCAGTACGTAATAACACGAGAACCCCCGTCGGCACCTCTTTCGCCAAAAAATACAACAACATCCCGCCGTTACCGGCGTCGATGCCTGACGCTGCCGTACCTGGTAAAAAATATGGCCCGCGCGGTCTTCAGTGTAGTGACCGACTTTATCCAGGTGTTTCTGCATCTCCGGCCCGTGCACCCGCTCCAAGATAATGGCTATCTGGTGATCATCCTCCAATACCCCCTACAACAAAGGAAATATAGGGGTCCTTGACTTACCCGCGTCACGTGAAACGACACAAGGAGACGTGCATGAGAAGTAGGGGGGGTATGTGGAGTACCTTAAGCCCAATAATGTTGGGGTGGTTCAACGCCCGTAGCACGGCGACCTCGTTTCGCAGGACCTGCAAAGAAACGGCCGCCGCAGAAAGCGTGAATGACTTTTCCTATATTTGGGCTTATCGGATCATAAACCGGCGGGGTACGGCAGGACTCGCGGCGACAGGTCGTCCGAAGAAAGGCGCACACCTGAATGTACTTCTTCTTTAGCCCTGGTCGCTCCTTAAACACGATCTTAATCGCCGCCTGTTCGCTGGACTTGAGGTGGGTCGCGTGGTGCACCTTCACACAGCACCACTCCGCACTTCAGCGCCACGCGCATGCTGACGTAATAATACTGTCGCGACAAAAACCCTGAAGCCTACAGCGTACTGTACACCAACCCCCCGGAGACAGGCCGGCCCTCGCCACCAAACCGTCAGCTCTACTTCGAACCTCTACGATCAAATGACCCACCCAGCCAGTAACACATCTGACGCTGAGTCGTGCTGTAGAATAACACAGCCTCTGGTAACAGTGAGTCCCGCTGCGTTTCCGAAACGAGCGTACCGCATGCCCGAAGTGTCGAGGAAAAAGGGGGCGCGCCAGTATGATCAGAGGGAGCGGGCAAATGTAACAGTGTGGGCGGGAGCTCTACCTGACTGAAGGCGCCAGCGCCGAGCTTGTGGCCACACTTATATTTTTGGTGCACCGGGTGAGCACTCCAGTCCTTCCAGGGCTCTTTACTGCTGACCTCGTTGAACTGGTTCGAGATGCTCTGCGCGCACCCCATACCGGGACTCCCTGAGCGCAGTAAGCCGCCGCCGCCGCCGCCGCCAACCCCGCGTCCTCCACCACTACACTATAGCCGTAACTGGTATCACTAGCCCAGAAGATCCGCCTCCTTGAGACCTATGGTGGCCGAGCGGCACATGGTTACCAGAGGTACACACATATTATCCCTGCTGCATATATTGCGACAGGTGAGTAAAGTACAATAAAATACTGTATTCACCTGTCGAAAAGTGCACCAGAACCTGACCAGGTCGCCACGGGAGGGCCGGAACGCGCGAGGGTACCTGAGGTACTGGATACTAAATTCCACAAGCCGGTTCAAGAACGTTACGTTGTCGAGGTCCTATGAAACCCAGATGTTCCGGGCCGCAATAGCCCACCGCAGCATGTCTGGGTCGGCGCACTCAGTTGGTGGTCGGCAGGGCGGTATTGTTTTATTCCCTACTGTAGTCCGTCGCTCTTCTGCTGCCGTATCGTCAATCGGAACGCGCGTAATAAAACCTCTTGAGGAGAAATGTGGTAGGAGCAGCGGATATGACGCCTGTCGCGCGATATATCGCTGGTCATACATACTACGAGTAGTATGACATCGTCAACCTGCATCATACAGCCCGTATGTACAGGTACTGATTTCATGTTCGATTCGCGCGTGCGTGTATTGTACCTGTCAGGATTACTTTCCAGCACAAGGCCTAGATTTTCTTTGATGAAAATCCTGATATATCTCCGTCGCAATTTCGAATAAATCACTTCTCATCTGAATAGCGCAACGGAAACTTCAGCTCTTACCCTCATTTAGGGCATACGCCTAACTGAGCGACAGTCAGGCAGAGGTTGAAAATAGGGTGTCAAGTGTTTTAATTAAACACTCTTTGGCCACCGCCGCTTGGAAAATGATTAAAATTACCGGGACATGTACCAACATCGCTACAACTTTGGAAATGTCTATGACGTTAGTTGTTGTCATACCGTAGCGGAAGCTACCCACTGGTTGGGGCCGCGGTACCCTCCAATGTACCCAAGAGGATATTGGGGAGCGTAGTAGGTGCCCGAAGTGCGGGTGTTGGTGTTTGGGTGACCGGCAGGGCTTGTGATATTGCGGGCGACGAATCGGGATAGGTCGCTATTGCCAATTTGACGCTTACCAATGCCATCACACGCTCGAGGAGCTGGGTTTTGTTTCCCTTAACCTCAGTGCCCCCCTGAGGGTCGTCGTGCTCGAGTAGTGCCTTTAAAACCGTCACACGGAAGGATTTGACCAAGGAGGGACCGCCTTTAGTGACCTTTTCAAGGTGAGCGCCTTCGCTATCGCGCCGACGACATTCTTGCGTCATTTTGACTCCCGCTCTTCGTCTTTGGCGGCTTTTGTTTGTGCTTTGCGCTTCCGCTCGTTGTCTTTGAACTGAAAAATAGCTAACGCCTCAGCGCTTGTTGCACTTTCAATGAGGCCCCATATGTCACTTGCCGTGATGCGGCCAGCTCGGCTCTCCCCGGCGCCCTCGTCTTGGGCGTCGCCGTCGGCGCCATCGTCGCCACAACCATACTCTCAGACGAGACATGCACTATTCTCAAGTACTTCATAAATATGAAGGTAAGTGAACAAGACCTCCTTCTTGGACATGGCTGCCATATCCTCCACGGCGGACAGCTTTTGAAAGACCCCTGAAAGCTCCTCTTGGAGGAGCTAAGGGAAACACCGGAGACGCTCTACTCGTGTTGCTTATTGTTGGCCATGATTGATGGGTTGTGCCTCGGTAGGGCTAGACGACGCTTGCAAAATCCTCACTTGTACCTCCCGGGCACGTACATAGATGTTTGCAGTGTTGCAACGGTATGAGACACGGGGAGATGTGTGCCCCATAGGCACTCTTGCCGTAAGAGCCACCGGAGTCGCGCATGCAAGGCGCCATTCCACCTGAGACCTCACACCTCAACCGTCAATATTCGCGGCGCTTGAACTTGGGCACGATGCCTTCTCTTTCGCATCATGATATGTTGCGCTCATTGGACAAAGCCGAAGCATAAGCTCGTTAAAGCATAGGCATGAAGTGCTCGAACTTAAGGGGGGCATAAAGTGACACGCATGTTGCCATACTCATCGAGGTTGACCCTCCGGAGCTCTTTTCGCTCTGCGGCTCTCCATTGCGCATGTTGCAATAGTAAGGAGGGCATATTGTCGACCAATACTTAGTGCTATTAGCAACAATCATTGCAAGGCAACATAATGTTCAGCATATGTCATAAACCACCTTCAATACTCCAAAGTTCATTGTGTGTCCCCCCCCCCCCCATGCAATCGGAAGCTTAGGTACGGGACACGATGCACGATCCCAATCCCCATCTCAACTGCGGCCTCAGTTGAGAAGAAGAAATGTGTTTCCCAGCTCCATCGCAGATCACAAATGCTTGCTTGCAAGGAGCACCGCTTAGGGGTGGAGGCGAGCTGAGTGCGGGATGTAGTACAACTTTCAAGTAATTAAGCCCCCCCCTCACTCAAGCCGCCCTTCTCGCTGTTGGCATATCTCCATGCGATGGGGCGGCCGTCCATGTCGTTGAGATTAGAATCGATGTGCGGCGCCCACCCGGGATAGTACGTCTTTTGGAACCGAAGACGATGTACACATGTTATACTTCTACGTTTTCTAGGCGTCCACACACGGCGGTTGCGCACGAGCTTGACTTTGTCATGATCAACTTTCCATCATCGTTAATTCTTGCACGCATGCCTCTATCGGTCTTTGATATGCTCGCCTCCGTGCTATCCAAGTTAACCTTTGTCTCGTCGAATGATGCGATCAACTCGGGGTGGGTGATGACGAGTGGCTCCGAAACCTCCATTGTAGGATCGTAGTTTGCGTTGACCCCTGCCACACATGCTCGGACCATCACTTATGCTGCCATGTCGAAGTACTTTTCCATATTCTCAACCGTGCACCACTATGCGCGTGTCATCTCAAGCGGTCGCTCAGTCCCAATCATGAGACCGTGACGGCGTAGAAATCCACGATACCACTTATTGCTTGCATGCCCATTGTCGACATTTTGTTCATGCTACGCATCCTTGATATTAGGTGGGTAGCCCATGATATCACGTCATCACGAAACACATGGAGCTTCATTTGGCGCACCCGCTTGATGATAGAAATGAAACGCATTTCAAGACTGGACGGAATGTAGACCCTGGACGGACGGTGTCGATTGCGTCTTTCATCGACTTGCGGAGCCATGACATGTTGATGGACATATTGTAATCATGGCTTAGTATGTGCGGCATGCTTCTGCTAGAATCCCTAATAGGCATCTCTGATGTTGCCGCCTCTTGGGCCACGACAATCATTGCTTGCTTGATTACTGATCGGTAGGCAGCGTGGTCCTTAGGCACCTTTTGTTTACGGCCCGACCTCCCCTTCACACCCGCATCCCGATGTCGCTCCCCACAAAAAGGCTATTTCCGTCGCCATTGATATTGGCTTGCATGTTTCGACGGAAGGGTTGATCGAATAGTCGGGACAGTTGCTAGTGCCGGCGTTAGCGACCTTCAGTGGCTTTCCCATTGCGGTGGCCCGCCTATGCATTTGCTGCTTGAGGCCGGGGCAATCGGTGGTGAAAACGCTCACAAAAGCCTCTTTGACGGACTTCAAACCACACGGAGACGGTGAAGTTCTCCGCGCCGAATGAGATCGTTCTGACTCCGTCCGGGCCGTCGGTGATAGTTTTGCCTCGGTGGGGTATTTAACGACGCCGAACCCCTCCGCCGCCACAAGTCCGTTCAGGAGCCCCTCCGTCGCTAGCCCTTTCGGGGTAGCCAAGCAATGGCTAGGTGATGGAGTCGGTGATAGCCACAGCCGTAGTCTTGGCACAGGGTAGTAGGACGAGGTTGGCAAGGTTGGAGGCCTCGATCGTACGGCCGTCAAGGCCTATGCGTATCAGTTTTTTGACGACGGACCCGGGGGGGGGGGTGGCGTACATGCGGCCACGTAAGAGATTTATGCCGAACCTTTGAATAAGATCGCAGTGCGATTGCCCAAGGGAGGGGGGAAATTGACGAGGGCCTCGAGGAGGTAGTTGATGTATTCCGTAGAGATGAGCTCGATTCGGGCGATGTCTCTATTGAGGAGAAGTTGGTAGATGTCTCTGAGCTCGAAGGGTTGTAGTAAACAAGGTTGGTCGCGGAAGGGAGACAATGGGGCAACAATTAGTTGCGCGGTCTTCGGCTTCATAGATTGTCCAGGCGAGTTTGATGGCGGCGTAGATGTCCTTCTCTACGTCGGGAGAGTGGTCGGCGCCTTTGTCCCATATGTGGGTAAGCGTTGAGGCGAAAACTCATTTTAGTTGTGTCGTGGTGGGCACGATTATGGACATATACGCACGTTGTACTCATCCGGGGGAGTCTTGGCCCTACTATCTCGCCAATAGGGGATGTACTGCGGGAGCCCGTCGCTCGGGCAGTACGGGGGTAGATATATTTCTATATATCTCAATGGGCACCGACTTTTAGGCGTGGTACTTGGGTATTGCGTACGACTCCGGACACGGAGGTGCGGGCTCGATTTCCAGTAATGGCACTTCCGTGCAACACTTCGATAAGTTGGTGGTTATTGAGCCCTTTAAAGACGGAACATCTATACATATCGCATGGACCGCCGGCTGCTTTATCGATCAGCAACGATGAGGCGTTGTAGGTGTGGTTTTGCCTGTGGAGGTGCTCTATTTTGTGCGACCAACGGAAGCCAAGACGGGTCTTGACGGTACCGGTGGAGAGACGGGGGTAGTGCCCACGGCATGCTGGGTTCTTGGGGGCTGCGGGGTCGGGTTTCTATACGTTCTTTCCTTCGAGGTTGAGGGGAGTCACGGCCTTAACGAGGATGCTGAGCTTCTAGACGACGGGGGCGCGCTCCACTGTCTCGGAGTACTCTCCCGTGACCCTGAAGTGAGGGGGGGGACGGGCGTGGGACCACAAAGCTGGAGGGGTGGCGTGTCTCATCAATGAAGTCGGTGTATGCGTGGAAAACTGGATGGAAAGCTGGAGTAGTCGGCAAAGATTGAACGATGGCGGCTCAAGAGAGTAAATATATTGACTGAGCGGGATCATGCGAATAGGCAAGTTGGGGATCAAGTGCAACCAAATTTCGATCCGGGGATTCAGTGGCGGTGTCAGCATGGGCATGGGGCTTTGTCACGTATGTGCATTTTATATAGTTTGGTCGACGGGTGGGTGGTCGAAGGCATGTGTTTCGGTAGCCATGCATTATGCGTCGGACGGGGAGCGAGATCTATCGGTAACATGTGTCGGACAACAGTGATATGAGTTTTGCCTTGTGGAACTCACCGTTGTACAAGATAGCTCTTTGTCATCCTAGTACTTACTCTTATGCTATTAGCGGTACTCTATTCCCTATTTGTGGCGGTCGGCCGGCCTTGCTAGTGCCTTTGCCGGCCGCCATCTCTCTCCTCGCACTTCTCTAGTCACCACAACCGGCCCCCTTTTGGGGCCGGCACGACCCTACGTGTAACCATATACTTCCATCTCTAATATAGGTTATGAGCTCCTTACCAAGTTACAAAAGAGAAGAGAGCGCGGCTTCCGCATATCCGGGGCCGCGCTAGTTCTTCCTAAAACCACGTAAAAAAGAGTACAGCTTATATAAAGCGCTCGGCGTCACGCTGGTAATTAATTGTCCAACCGACACCACGCTTCGCCTTCGAGCTGGCTGTCCGTGATTGTCATGCCATCTCCCGTGTAAAAAGGAGGAGCGTGTGGTTAAAGCGCCCGGCGCCACGCTCACCCCACCTGGCTTTTAGCCTCACCTAGCCTACATCCTAACCGGCGCCTACTTTAATTTATATTGTTACGATTGTTTTCTTCCCGAGCCAACGCCGCAACGGTCACATGACTCAGCGAGGACCTAACCTTGCCCACGGCGAAGGTCGGGAGTCAAGACAACGAGCGCCCGTCTTTGCTTTTGCGTGCCTACACGCTCTTGACAGCCATGTTGGCTTTGCTCCTTCTTCTTTCGGCCGCTCTCAGGCGTCGGCTAATTCGCCGTGGACAGTTTTCCCTCTACATGTCAAACTAGTAGTACATTAAGGAATAAATTTGAAACCATTTCATGTCGGCTACTCGCCGGTAGCATCACGTTCCTATCAACACTTATCGAAACGCATCCTACCGTCACTAAAGACAGTAAAAAATCCAAAGTACTACTAAAGTACTACTGACGTAAAAAATATAGGGGATGGGTCGGTAGCTCGGATGAGCAACGCCGACCGTCTTCGCTCCGGGCCTGGCTTCCCGATGAGCGATAGACTGGTGACCACAGGGCCCGTCGGACGACGGGCACCGATCACCTCTCCCCACCCGAGCCTAGCTCACCCAGGTCAGTGGATCCGTAGGCACATCAGGCGGTACACACTCCAAGGCGCAGCTTTCACGAATTTGAATTCGGTTCACATGCCGGAATCTGAGCCGCCTACATCTCAAACATTCCGAGTACTCCGTCCAATACTACGACACTCGTGCGTATCAAATAGATTACAAAAATCACCCTCCCACGGAACCGGCGCACTCCCACGCGCCCCTCCGAGCGTCCGGACGTTCCCATCAGACGTCCGCGAAGAACAAACCCAGGTCCCATCAGACCTGGTCGTGTGCCGCCAACACACGCTGACCACCTCTAACCCTCTCTCTCCCCACTCCAAAACCACCACACACACACACATCGACACCCACCTTACGACCACTATGTCATCATCTTCTACCCTCCCGGAATCATACAAACAGGTCCTCCTCAAAGACCGCCCTACACCCCTTTTCGCGGACGACCACATCGGCCCCCGTAACCGCCTTGTGGGTCACCCACTTGCTCCATTTCTTACGGCCCCACAGCTCGCGACTGCAGATTACGGACGAGGCACGCCCCTGGAACCCACGCCGGGCACAGGGCTTCAAACTCCCCTGGTCCTCTCCACCCCGACGACTGCCCCCGACCTCGGAAGGGCCGTTGACCTCTCTGCTCGCCTGATCGACTCCTACCTCCTGACATGCCAGTACTCCACCGCCCCTCCTGACACTGCCAGCTTCTGGCTCCACGGTGTGTTCCTACCGAACACGCCGTCTTCCTCACTCATGCTCATCTCCCCTTGCTCTCTCGCTCGACGCTGGCTTCTCGAAAAAGTTCACGCCCTAACCGATATCCCGGCCCGCGCGAGAAATATAATCGGACGGGAACTCGCCCATCGTGCGCGATGGACAGCCTAAGTCACCCGCACCCCACACCCCGCCATGCCCCAGCAACACGATCTCACCCCTCTGCCCGTCGCACTCTCACATGGCCACCAGGAGGTCCGGCTGGACATCCCCACCTCCTGCATAACAGTTGGCCTGCTTTACCAGCTCGCTTCACGCCAGCGTGAACTCCCGTCGGGAGGTCCGACGCCACCCCGCGCCGCCTCGGACCCCCAACTTTCCACCACCCTGAGTCAGCAGGAAATTCAGATTATACGCGCTGTCGCCGTTCCCGCAATATCAGGCCAACGCATGAAAATTAGCTCCCCCCGTTCACTCATCTCTCCGGCCCAGACGTCGTTCCCCTGATACAGGCCCTCCTGCTAGATCGACTCGCCACGGAACTCGCCGACACCTGGAACGCCAGCGCCACCACCCCTACCCCCCGAATGGAAGACCTCCCGGAACCAGCCCAACTCCTGCTCCAGATCGCGGACGCCCTACAACCTACACGGGAACCCGTCCAGGTCGTGAACGACCCCCCCTCCTTCTGGATGCATATCCTCCACCCACCCCATAATCCAGTTCTTTCACAATCAGGCCCTGTATATTTTCACGCCACCCTTCAAAATGCTATTCACACCGTACCCCCCACCCCCCAAAACTACACAATTACCATCACACCCCCCCCTCTCACAGGCCATGTCCCAGGCACCTCCTGGACTGACACCTGCCTCACCGCAGTCCTCATCCAATCCCCCCACCCCCTCCCCTTCCCCCAACCCACGTCCAACGGTACTATCCCTTCCTCACACTGGCTCTCCACCCTCCTCCATCAAACAGCTTCAGAATACGCACAGTCACACACCCACTCCCACCGCTCCTCACC